>RJWK010044112.1:0-18540 GCA_004363435.1 Platanista minor
TTAAAGGACAGGTGAAGAGTCGGGGCTATAAGGCGGGGTATAGGGGAGGCGTCAGGGCGGAGGAGGGCGGGTGGAGGGGAGCGGGGCCTGGGGCCCCTAACCTGGCCCCTGTCCGAGGGAGGCAAGGCAGGGAGGTGGGCCAATGGGGAGGTGGCCCGGGAGCTGAGCCGGGGGCGTGGCCGGAGGCGCCCCGCCCCTCACCCCGCCCCTGTCTGCCCGCCCCGCCCACAGTACAAGCAGCAGCACACGCTGCTGCACAAGGTGAACGGGGCCCTGATGCTGCTCAGCTTCCTCTGCTGCCGGGTGCTGCTCTTCCCCTACCTGTACTGGGCCTACGGGCGGCACGCGGGCCTGCCCCTGCTCGCCGTGCCGCTCGCCATCCCGGCCCACGTCAACCTGGGCGCCGCGCTGCTCCTAGCCCCGCAGCTCTACTGGTTCTTCCTCATCTGCCGCGGGGCTTGCCGCCTCTTCCGGCCCCGGGGCTCCCGGCCGCCCTCCCCCTGTCAGACCCAGGACTGAGGGTGGGGCCGGGGGCCGGGGGCCGGGGGCCCTCCCCACCCCACCCCTACGCCGTGGGGACAGGGCCCTGGGGCTAATGGGTGGGGGACGGAGCCAGGGGCCTCTTGCCCGACAGCCCCCGGGAACTGACAGATGGACTCCGAAGGGGTTGGGGGACACGTCCCCTCAGGGGCTGAGGGCTGGGACCAGGTGAGTTGGAAGGTACGGAGAGGGGACCTCTCCCTACAGTGCCTGAACCGAGGGTCGACCCCCTCCTGCCTAGCCCCCGTCTCCATCACCTCCCCTGGGCCCTGGAGAAGCGAAGGAAGAGGAGGAAGGCGCACCCCTTCCCAACGGCTTAGGGCTCGAGGCTGTGGGGAGCCTGAGGGGACCAGGACTCACAGAATTGTCCGGGAGGCCCTGCTGCCAAGGCCATGCCAGCCCCCCTGCTGCAAACTCCTCTCAGCTCCCTGTCACCTGGGAGGGAGGGGACACCCTACCTAGTGCCCGTGGGCTCGCTCAGGGCTGGCCCTCCCCACTGCTCCTCTCCAGGGGAGGCCGGCCTGAGGAATCTTATTTATTTTATTATTTCTTCCGAATGCAAACTCGTTTGTGGGTGTCGGGGGAGGGAGGTGCTTGCTACCCCCGAGCCTTCCCAGTGCTGAGCAACCCCGGGGGCAGGTGGGGGGCCGCCCGGTCCCTTCCCCATTAGGCTGCACATCTTGCCCTCGGGCCCTGGCATGTCCCTGGTGCTACAGACCTCTCAAGGCTTCCTCCTGTCTGGGGTCGGGGGACCCTGGGAGGTGCTTTACAGACCGCTAATAAAGACGATCTGCGTGAACGCCACCAAGGCCCTCGTCACCCAGTTCTTTGGGGCTGGGAAGGGAGCAGGCGCCTGGGGATAGAAAGCACGATGGCTGGTTGACCGCAGGATGGGGCAGGACCCCCGGGCTGGGTCGCTGAGCAGTCAGGGAGAAAGAAGCAAGGACTTTTATTCATCATCAGGAGAGGAGGGCGGGTATGGGCACTCAGGGCAGAGTCCAGGGCCCTCGTCCGGCTTTTTAGGCCCCTTTCTCACAGCTCCTATGGGGTGTGGAGATCAGAGGTGGGAGGTCACGCCGCCGCCTCCCTGGGCTTTGGGTCCTTCAGCGCCTCCCAAGGAAGGTTGAGGTGGGCGGGGCTGGGGGAGGGGGACAGGCCTTACATGTGTGTGCAGAACTGGAAAAGCAGGAAGAAGAAGGCCACCACCAGAGCGCCCACCAGGATGTGATGGAAGAGCCTGGAGTCAGAACCTGCTAGACAGTGAGGATGAGACAGGGGCCCTGGAATCACCTCCAACCGAAGGGCCAAGGGCAGCTGTCCTCCAGGCCCCGGCAAGGAGGGCAGCCCCTTCTCAAGCTGGGTCATACCTGAGTTAACAAAGATGACAGGTCTCTCTCCAATGAACTGGGCCAAGGCCAGGAGCCTGGCTTGGTCTGAGTCTGGGTAATCAAAGAAGTCAGGTCTGTCTAGAAAGAGTGGAGACTCTGCTCCCCGGGCCAAGGCCTTGGCATTCTCCAGGCTGGGTGCTGGGGACCCAGATCAAAGTCTATGAAAGAGCCAAACAGACCCGTGCCCCCCACCCAAGAGGCTGAGGCAGATCCAGGGCCTGGCCAGGACACAGAGCCCTAGTACAGCTGTGGAGGGCCTTGATTTTGTTCCAGGAACTTCTTGAGGGTCAGCTGAGCTCTCCATGAGAGGACCCACACCAAGCAGGGAGGATGGGAGAGAAGCATGGAGAGCAAAGAGAAAAGCTCAGGCTTGGCCTCCCAGCCTCTCAGGGGCAGACACCCCACACCCCAGCTTTCCTCCTTCCCACTGTTCCCAAGACAGCTTCCCACCTGATTCTACGGTCCCCAGCCCAGCCAGCCACATCCACACCTGCGCCCACTGCCACCGCCTCATCACCCTTCCTCTCTAGTGATGGGGTGAGGGCTCTGTGATGTCACCGCCCAGAGCCATTCTGATCACACACTCTAGGGTGAGGGGAGAAAGTGCTAGGATCTGGAATCCCTCCCCCCAAGCCTCCGAATCCAAAGGGAAGGGATTGGGACCCACAGAGCCTTTGGGTTGATGCTGATGATAGAACAATAACAGTGGAAGCCCCAGGATTTACAGATAGGGGGACTTGGTTGGGCAATCTTGCTGAAAGCCGGGACTAAGGAAAGCTGCATTCGTATAGCAGGCATAGTGGATTTGCGGGGGGAAGGGGGACAGGGCTAAATATCTCCACTTACCTCTTGGATTGACCACAGATAGCATTTATTGAGCACTTGCTACTATGCGAAGTACTTTAAATGGACTGACTCATTTAACCATCATAAAATCCTATGAGGTAGGTACTGCTGCCCTCATCTTATAGAAGAGGGAGACAAGGCATAGATGGGCAAAGTGATGTGGGCAACACACACTTCCCAATGGCATGTATCTTCCTCCCTGAGCCTACCCCTTGCCTCGTGTCCTCAAATGCAGGGGCACAGGGATCTCCCCCATGCCCAAACTGTCTCTCAGTGCTCAGCTGAGGACAACCCTGGGGTTAACAACCTAGACAAATAACAGGCATTTCCACTAGGTGGCAGCAGTGTCCATGCCTGCCAGCTTGTTTCCCTGTTCTTGCCCAAGGAAGGCACAGCTCCCAGGCTCCAGGCCCTCCCGCCTCATCCCATCAGGTTGCATCAGGTGCTGCAGGGAAAGGTATTGCAGGCATGGGGGTTGTCAGAGGAAGTCCCCCGGCCCATCTCGGGGCAGGTCTCTTGGTCATGCACAGAGCCTTCACAGGTTCCCCCTCTCTGGGTGGGCTCCCCCAAGGGCCATCCCATTTCCCCTTTCTAGTTTCTGCTTCTCCCTTATTTGTCACTTCCCAACAGCCGCTTTCACTCTTACCCCACTCCCCAGTGGCTAAGAATTAGCTCCCTTCTGATTGGCAGGTGGGCCTGTCTGTCACACATGTGTCCTGCCCCACCCAAGCCCAAGGACACTTCAGGGTCTCCTTGGTTTTATTACACAGTTGCCTGTTTAGCAGCCTCTGACAGTCCCAGTTCCATGACATGCCCCACGCCAGGCATGTGTCTGTGGCGTGTATGAGGTCCTCTGTCATACGGAAGGAGCCTCCTTCCTCCACTGGATTCATACCCCTCATCTTTCCGATCCTCAGGGACTACCCAACCATTCTCCTCACCGCAACCCTGGGAGGTACTTGTCAGGGTCAGCTTCTACTTCCGAAACAAGGAAAAGGCTCAGAGAGAAAAAAAGGGGGGGAAAAGAGGAGACAGACTAACATCTATGGGGCCTCCTGCGGGACTGGCTCTTGTGGGCCTCTTTTCCCTACACTTATCTCTTCTAAGAAAGAGGAAGTGATTTACCCAATGATGCAGGCATGTGAGGGGCAGCAGGGACTCAACCTGGTTCCTGGCTCTGGCCTAGGGCTCCCTCCCCAAGTCTGCATGCAGCTGCCCTTGGGGGCTTAGCTGGGCGACAGGGTCCTGGGAGAAGGGATCCAGAGCCTTTAGCCTTTGGAGTGGATTTGGCAGTTTCCTCCATTGCCTCAAAAGAACACTGCCGTCCTCTCTACCAGAAAAGGCCCTTTGCGACAGCCCTCTGTTTCAGGCCATCCTGGATAACCCCGTGGTGCAGCTGGGCCTGACCAACCCTAAAACCTTACTAGCACTTGAAGACATTCTCGAGAACCCACTGAACAGCACCCAGTGGATGAACGACCCCGAGACGGGCCCAGTCATGCTGCAGATCTCCCGCATTTTCCAGACCCTGAACCGCACGTAGGCTGCATGCTCCAGCTGCCGGGCCCAGGAGGGCGTCCTCTTACTTCCCAGCCATAGGCTGGGAAGAGCGGGCAGACCCCGGGGTGCCCCTGGGCTGGGGAGGGGGAGAAGGGCGGGCTGGACGGGGGCCCCACCCTGGGTGTTGGGCGCCCAGGCCACACTCATGCTTTGATCTTCCTGCTGAAAAACCTCTGTGGTGGAAGCGCGCTAGGCCATGCCTCTAGCCTCTGACAGTGTTTACAGACAAGGTCGTCACCCTAGGAAGGGGTCACCTCCCTTCAGTGTCCCTCTGGGCTCTTGAAACCCTACTTGAATTGACCTGTAGGCGCTGCTTGTAGAATCCACTTGTTATTTGCAAGATGGCATGTTTCAATCCAAAGTGTTAACATCAAGGGTACTAACTTAAGTAGAAGAACTCGCAGACGACTTTTCTTTAATAAATAAATTCCCCTTTTCCAAAAAAAAAAAAAAAAAAAGGCCCTTTGGACACAAGCAGTGAATTATCCATTCATTTATTCATCCAACCATTAAATAAACGTATTGAGCTCCTGTTATGTGCTGGGCTCCATTTATGGCTTAGATAGAAATCACCGGGGCATGGTCTCTGCCCGCGGGGACCACAGGGGAGAGAACTCAGGGATGCACATCGTTAAAAGTATAGACAGACAATCCCTAAGCGGCTGTCTACACTTGCTGTCATCACTCCCTCACCTTTAGTGTATTCTTCAAACCCTTCAGACCTGGCTTTTTCTCTCCCACTCCACTGAAGCCACTTTGGCCAGGTCTGCCAATGACCCCACAACTTGCCACATCTAACTATTACTTCTGTCTTTTTACTTCTGTCATCTAATGGTTGGTTCTGTCTCTCAGCATCCCTGCCTCCAGGCATGGGGGCCACACTCACCAGTTGTCTCCACTCCTCCTCCTCTGAGCTGCTCAGGCTTGGACCTTCTCTTTTCTATCTATACCCTCTCTCCCTAGGTGATCTCATCCAGTCTCATGGCTTTAAATACCATCTATATGCTGGTGACTCACAAATGTATATTTCCAGCCCAGCCCTCTCCTCTCCTCCAGACTCCCCTACCCAACTTCCTGCTTCATGGCTCTGTATGTCCAAAAACATCTCAAACTCAATAGATCCCAAATGGAGCTCTTGATTCTCCTATCTCAAACCTGTGCCTTCCTTCCATCGCAGCAAATGGGCTCACTATTCCTCTAGATGCTCTGCTCAACACAAAAACCTAGGAATCGTCTCAAACCCCTCCCTATTTCTCTCCTGACAAACCCATAATCAAGACCTGTTGGCTGGGACTTCCCTGGAGGTCCGGTGGTTAACACTCCATGCCTCCACTGCAGGGGGCACGGGTTTGATCCCTGGTCAGGGAACTAAGCTCCCACATGCCACGTGCAGTCCAAAAAAAAAAAAAAAAAAAAAAGACCTGTTGGCTCATCTCCAACCTAAATCTCAAATCCATCCACTTCCCTTCCCCTCCAGCGCCGCCCCGCCCCCTCCTCATTCAAACCAACCCTATGTCTCATCTGGCTTATTGCAACGACCTATGGACTGCTTGATCTCTATTCCCTCTTCCCCCATCCAGAACAAACCAGAACACGTGGATCCACTACTTAAAACCCTCCAGTGGCTTCCCTTGGCGCCTGTGTTATTTTGAACTTCTTACCCTGATCTGCGAGGCTCTTGTCTACCTACCCACCTCGGGTTTTCCCGAGCCTCCCTTCCTCAGCACACCCCAGCCTTTGCACGCACCTCTGCCTAGGACACTCTTGCCCCCCAACTTGACCCAGTAATTCCTCCTCATCTTCCAGGTCTCAGCTGAGACGACACTTCCCCTGGGAAGTGAACCTGAGTTTTCTGACCATCCCCTGTCACCGCATCAGTCTGACTGCACTGGAGTTGTCTGTGTATTTGTCTGTCTCCCCTACAAGCCTGTGAAGCCAGAGATCATTGACCTTGGTCATAACCGTAGCACCACAGTATAGAATAAGTATTCAATAAATCCTTATTGGCTTAATGGTTGGATGAAAAGCCTTTCCACCTCTGGACAAACCAGGGCTCAGAACTGTCTGTATTTTCCCCTGCGACTGGCTGGAACTCCAGCCTCATCCTTGCCTTCCTGCAACAAGGCTTTCTGGAGGTGAGCTGCTGGGCCTGAGCTAAATCCCAGGAGAAGAAAGCAGTGCAGGAAGCAGGGCTGGGCTTCTTGCCCAGCTCGCCCCTCCTTTTACTGCAGGCCCAGGTCTGCCTCTCCCCAAACCCACCCGCTCCTGGACGGTGTCTCCCTTAGTCCTGCCTCCTCCTTTCTTATCCTGGAGAACCTCAGAGGAAACCTAATGGTTGCCTTTATCTAAAAAAAGATACTATTTTAGTGTATTCTTTTGAGTAGGTAACATATGCACATGGTACAAAATAAATCCTCTTCCTGCCCTCCCCTGCCTCACAGCAGCCTCCTCAGAGGTCACCATAGTTACCACTTTCTTGTGCAGCCTTCCAGGAATAATTTATGCACAAATAAACAAACATATATAAGCGCTTTTGTTTTTTTTTTTACTCAAATGGCAGCATTCCATTCATGCTCCTCCTTAACTTAGTTTTTTCAGTTACCATGAGATTGTGAAGATGATTCTGTACAAGTACAGAAAGGGCCTCTTTCTTTGTCATGGCTGCATGTTATTTCACTGTGTGAAATTCTCATAACTGATTGAACCAGTCGTGGACATTTAGGTTGTTTCCAGTCTTTTGCCATTGAAGACATGCTGCAGTTAATAGCCTTGAACTTCTATTATTTTGCTCATGGGCCAAATCCTAGAAGTGGATTTTTTGGATCAAAGAGTCTGACAGTGGCTATGTAACTGAAAGTGGGGTCTGGCTGCTTGCTGCGCAAAAGCCAATAAAGGGGCAAGGTCGGTGCAAAGGAAAGTTTGCTTTAGTTTGGATGCTGGCAACCAGTGGGGAGGGTGGACTCCTGTCCAAAGGGCGACTCCCCGCCACTGACAATCAGTGGGCAAGAGCTTTTATAGATGGAGGGAGGGGGCTACATGCAGAAACTGCACAGTCAGCTCTGACAGTCATGTTGAAATTGGTCCTGTGGTGGTCTGATCAGTGTCATCTTGATTGTTTTAAGAACAGTTAGTCTTTAGTTCCAGGGTTGATTTGTTCCCATTTCTTGGAGGCCAGTTCTTGGAATTGTGGGAGTTTATGTCATAGCTACAGTCCGGTCATCATGTAGTTCACTTCTTCCACCTGGTGGGGCTTTCAGTCTCTACAAGACAGCGCACTGGAGATGGCTCAGAATATCACCTAGAGCCCTTGAGAAGGAACTAAGGGTCCTTAACTCTGCTTAATGACTCAACTATTACTATTTAGTCTTGCTGGACTGTTTTCCTTTGTTTCTGCGTTTTCTCACTTCTCTGATTAAACGTATTCTTATTTTAAAATTTATTTATTTATTTAATTTTTCATTTATTTTTGGCTGCATTGGGTCTTTGTTGCTGCGCCACGGGCTTTTCTCTAGTTGTGGCGAGCAGGGGCTTCTCTTCATTGCGGAGCACGGGCTTCTCATTGCGGTGGCTTTTCATTGAGGAGCATGGGCTCTAGGCGCGCAGGCTTCAGTAGTTGTGGCACGCGGGCTCAGTAATTGTGGCTCACGGGCTCTAGAGCGCAGGCTCAGTAGTTGTGGCGCACGGGCTTAGTTACTCCACAGCACGTGGGATCTTCCCGGACCAGGGCTCGAACCCGTGTCCCCTGCATTGGCAGCTGGATTCTTTTTTTTTTCTTTTCTTTTGCGGTACGCGGACCTCTCTCTCACTGCTGTGGCCTCTCCCATTGCGGAGCACAGGCTCTGGATGCGTAGGCTCAGCAGCCATGGCTCATGGGCCCAGCCACTCCGTGGCATGTGGGATCTTCCCGGACCGGGGCATGAACCTGTGTCCCCTGCATCGTTAGGCGGACTCTCAACCACTGCGCCACCAGGAAAGCCCTGGCAGCTGGATTCTTAACCACTGTGCCACCAGGGAAGCCCTAGACTTATTGTTTGGCTAAAGTTTTCCCACAGACAAAAGGCAGGCTGAGGACATGGAGGGGCAAAGACCACAGGGTCCTGCTCCGTTTCAGCCACAGAGGTGGTGCCCATTTACCCACAGCCTCACCAACACTGTGTGTTAACATTTGCTTTGAATTTCACCATTTGATGGGTGACAAGTGGTATCTCAGCATAGTTTGGTTTTACATTTCTCTTACTTTAAAAAAATTGGGGTAAAAATCCACATATGAATGAATAGTTATATCTTAGCCGTTTTCAGGCACAAATTTCAGCAATGTTAAGTATATTCACATTGCTATGCAACCTAAAATCACAATATTTAGTGATGCCAAACTAGTGCCAGGCCTAGCATGCGGCAGCCTCTGCTCCCCTGTAGTGGGGGAGACAGAAATGGAAAAAGACATGACAAACCAGCGCTACCAGAGCTGAGGCTGAGACAGCACTGGAAGCTGGGGGCTGGGCTGAGGGTGGGGAGATGTTCCAGTAAGTCTCTTAGGAAGAGGGGGTCCAGGATGACCCCTGAAGAAAGGAAAGATCTTCCAGGCTGAGGAACTTATATGAGCAAAGGTCCACAGGTCTGAGAGATCCAGGTGTGTTCTGGGAACTGCAAGTAATGGTCCTGAGAGCCAGCAAGATGAGCACGGGGGATGAGATTAGAGAAGTCAGGGTCTTGGGCTGAAGGGCCTTGAAGGTCACTGTGAGGACTTTGTCATTGGGGGCTGGCAAGTTTTGGACAAAGGAGAGCCAAGATCAAAGGCTGGAGTTAGACTGACAGGCAGGTGGCAGGGCTCAGGTGAGAGACAGCAGAGAGGGGAGGAAGGCCTGCAGGGCTCTGAGGCATTCAGAGCGAAACCCCACGCTCCGCTCCACCTGAGGGACAACTGGAGATGGGAGGGTGAGGGAAGGCGGATTCCCAAAGGAGATGCCATCCCTGAGAAGGGTACTTGGACCCTCGGGGGCTGGGTTGGGTCACAAGGAGAGAAGCCTGAACAGCTAAAGGAAGGAGGCGTGGGGGGAAGCCACAGCCTCAGATCTCAGACTGTCCGGTTTCCCAGCCAGGGTCCGAGACCCCGAGATTTCAAACCAGGGACCGCAGGCGGATCAGACACCCTTCCCCAGCCCGCTCCTGGGTCACTGCGGATCTCTAAGCCCCGCCCCCACAGGCCCCGCCCCTACGGATATTTGGTAGGAGAGGGCCAGACACCCTCCCCCCTCCTCCAAAAGCTCTCTGGGGGGGAGGGGCATAAGCACGCGCGAGGTGGGGGGCGGGGGGGGAGGAGGAGCCGGCGTCGCCATGGCAACTAGGCCGGTGGTCTGCTCTGGAGACCCGGGAGGGAAGCTAGGAGAGAGGGGAGGAGGGAGGCTCCGCCGGCTCGGCGCGGGGGCGGCGCGGGGAGGAGTTGGGGAACACCGGGCAGTTCTCACTGTGGGTTCCTGGCGGCGCAGGGAGCCCCGTGTGTTTGCCAGCGTGTGTATACGAAGTTCTCCTGGGTGAGTGTGCCAGCGCGTGTCTGGGTTTGTGCATGACTGTGGTGTGCGCACGTGGGCACAGGCGTGGGCGTGCCCGTGCAAGATGCGTGTGCCAGCCTGCCCGCGAATGTGTGTGCACCCGTGTGCGCTCCTAAGTGTGCCCGGGTGGGCGCCGGCGGGAGAGTCCCGCCCCCTCCCCAGCCTCCGTCTGCCCCTCCCCGCCCCGCGCCGCCTGCGCCGGCTGCATCCTCGCCTCCACCTCGCTCACCCCCTCCTCCCCGCACTTTCTCCTGATCTCCCTCCCTCTCGGCTCAGACTGCCGGACTAGGCGCTCTTCTCGCCGGCCGCCCTGGGAATCGCCGGCTGCCACCGCCCAGCTCGCACCCGCTGGCCCCCCAGTGCTTGGGCACCTGTTGGAGGCGCAGAGACAGGTGCAGGGGGCTGGGCTGTCGCGGGCGAGAGGGTGAGGGTGAGTGTGTGTTAGCCTGTGTGTGCCCCTGGGGGTGTTTAGCTCTCCGGAGGCTGTAATTTCTGGCTCCTCTGGAGACCCAGTTTCAGGAGGAGGCATCTGAGGCAGGGGTCCTCACCTTGGGTGACAGCGGATGGGGGGTCCAGGCAGGCGGGTAGATCCTGGGGCTGAACGAAGGGACAGTGGGAAGTGAAAACCTAAGAGGTGGGTGACCCCCAGACCAGACAAGCACCTGGTGCAGAAGGATAGTCAGAGCCTCAGAGAGACAGAGGAGGGGGCCTAGGGGGCAGCTTCAGGGGTAGGCAGGGCCCAGGGCAGACAGAAGCCCAGAATGAGGGGCTGGCGCTGGGAAGAGGACAGAGGGACAATCTAGAGGAAAGTGGGCAAGGCTGAGGTGGAGCCAGGACCTATCTGGGGGGAGTGGGCTGGCAGCCCAGCCCCCGTGGAGCACAGCTTGGGGTCTGGAGGGCCCAGGCCTTCTGCCTGTCCGTCAGCGGGCACAGGCTACCCTCTCCCTCAGCACCTAGGAAGGGAGGCCAGTGAGGGCCCACAGACCCCGGCGGGTGCCGCCTGGCCCTCAGCCAGCAGACGGGTAGGTTTGAGAAGTCAGCCCCGGGCTCAAGCTCTCTCGAACCTCCCTTCCCCAGCCAGGGGTGCTGCATGAGGGGCCGCAGGGGCGACCGCATGACCGTCAACATCCAGGAGCACATGGCCATCAACGTGTGCCCGGGGCCCATCCGGCCCATCCGCCAGATCTCTGACTACTTCCCCCGCCGGGGACCAGGACCTGAAGGGGGTGGCGGGGGCTTCAGAGAGGCCCCTGCTCATCTGGACCCCCTGGCCCTGGCACCCCCTGCAGCCCTCCTTGGGGCCACCACGCCCGAGGATGGAGCTGAGGTGGACAGCTATGACTCGGATGATACCAGTGAGTCTGCGGGCTTGAAGGGCCCAGGGTGCTAATGGGGGACTCCAGGCTTGTGGGAAGGGGATGGGGCCCTGCTGGGGGTGGGGAGGCGGCGGGCATCGCCACCACAGCTGCAGTCAGAGTGGAGATTACAGCTTCAGCTAGGCTCAATATTCAATATTTCTGCTGAGACACTCAACCACCCACAGAGCACCAGTTGCAGCCCTGCCAGGGACCCAGACGTGCACACACTCGCAGGCTGACAGGCACAGACACATACAAACCTTCACAGCTGGCACACATAGCAGGCCTGCCCACCCGTCCCTCACACACACCTGTCTACGCACGGACTCAGGTTACCTCTTCCCTCTTCTCCAGCCGCCCTGGGCACGCTGGAGTTTGACCTTCTCTACGACCAGGCTTCCTGCACTCTGCACTGTAGTATCCTCAGGGCCAAGGTGGGTACTCTCTGCCTCCCGAGAGCCCTGGCCCTGTTTGCCTCCTACTCTGAGAGGGGTGCGTTTCCATCCTCCCTTCCCTTCCCCAGGCCTGACTCCTACTCCTCTCCCAGCACCCATCTTGGCTGTCCAGCCCCAAGGGTCCACACTGCAGAGAGAGGGAGGGAGGGTGGGCAGGCTGGGAGCTCACAGCCCTCTTCCCTCCCCTCCTCCCCAGGGCCTCAAGCCCATGGATTTCAATGGCCTGGCTGACCCCTACGTCAAGCTGCACCTGCTGCCTGGAGCCTGCAAGGTAACGGCTTCCCCCTCCCCTCGCCCCCCCAGCCTGACCCAGCTTGTGTGTCTGCCCCCAGCCTTCGTCTGCCTCCAGCCTCTGTGGGTCTGGGGGACATGTACTGTGAACCCTTCGTCCCCACACCTAAGGCCAATAAGCTAAAAACTAAGACTCAGAGGAACACGCTGAATCCCGTGTGGAATGAGGACCTGACGTACAGCGGAATCACAGATGATGACATCACCCACAAGGTGCTCAGGTGAGGGGTCCGTCCTCCCGGTTACCAACGAGTCCAGCTCAGCACCTCCTTGGGGACAGCTGTCATTGGAACCTTCTTTGATTGGTCGACCCACCTCCCATTAAGCCCTCGGATGCTCTAGAACCATCAGTGGCTCCCTGTCCCCTTCGGGAGCAGGCCAAAATGTTCCCCTGGCTTCCTGCCCTCCAAAAAGCTCCTCCAACAGAGGACCGCCCTCTTGCGACCTGGTCGGGTTCCTATCTCCTGACCTTTGCCTGTCGTGTCTCTTCCTGCTTCCTCTCTCTGCCGGCCTAAATCCCACTCATCATTTGAGGCTCTGCCTCCTCCTGCAATCTTTCCCTGGTCACTGAGACCCCCTTCTCAGAGTCCCTGACTTAAGTCAGACCTATGCAGCAGAGGTCTGCCCATTCTGCTGCCCCTGTCTCCCTAACATCTCTAAGGAGTGAAGTCTCAAGCGACAGAAATGGGAATGAGGCTTAGGGAGGTTAAGTGACTTGCTCAAGGTCATGCGGTTGCTAGGTGGCGGAGCTGGGAATTGAACATCTCTGCATGACACAGCTGCTTGAGAGTGTCACAGCAGAAAGCAGGGAAAGGGGCTGCAGATCGAGACGGATGGAAGTAAAAGCAATAATCTCTTAATTGCTGGGTTCATGAGTCTCTCCCAGGCTGGCTCCCTGCTCCACACAGGAAAGGACAGGGGCTCTAGGGGGAGGTATGCGCTCCTGGTCCAACTGCTCAAGGCTCCTTCAGGCCCTTCTAGCTCTTCCATCCTGGACCCGTGACCCACATCCACCAGTGCACACCCTGTGCATGTTCAGTTGGATCCTGTCCCCAGACCCTGAATGGAGGCAGTATGTATGTGTGTGTGTGTGGATCCTGTCCCCAGGCCCTGAATGGAGGCAGTATATATGTGTGTGTGTGTGTGTGTGTGTGTATCCTGTCCCCAGGCCCTGAATGGAGGCAGTATATATGTGTGTGTGTGTGTGTGTGTGTGTGTGTGTGTGTGTGTATCCTGTCCCCAGGCCCTGAATGGAAGCAGTATATATGTGTACACATGTGTGTGTGTGTGTGTGTGTGTGTGTGTGTGGTCCCGTTCCCAAGATTTGTGCAGGTCCTGATGGGCCAGGGACAGCCTGGGCAGCTGGAAAAGGAGGGGCAGAGGAACAGGGCAAATCAAAGCATCCTCCCCCAGCTCCAGGCCTGGTGCTCCCCACACAGCCCTGAGACAGCCCATTTTACAAGTGAGGCGTAGAGTATTTAGGGCAGAGCTGAGACCAGCCTCGAGTGTCCAGAGTTCAGTCGGAGGACCTTTCTCCCAAACTGGAGTGGGGCTCAGGTACCCCAGGGGGCCTTGACCCTGCAGTTCCCTACCAGGATCTCCGTCTGTGACGAAGACAAGCTGAGCCACAACGAGTTCATAGGGGAGATCCGTGTACCCCTCCGCCGCCTCAAGCCTTCACAGAAGAAGCATTTTAACATCTGCCTGGAGCGCCAGGTCCCGGTCTGTGCCGGGCTGTGGGGTACCACGGGAAGGGGGCCTTGGGGAGATCAGGTTTCCAGAACTTTCTCTTTGCCCCCTCAGCTGGCTTCACCCTCTTCCATGTCTGTGGCGCTGAGGGGCATCTCCTGTTACCTGAAGGAGGTGAGTCACCCACAGGGACCGCATCTGGGCGGGAGGTGGTGAGGGTGCCGGCTGACGCCCGCGTCTGCCGGCAGCTGGAGCAGGTGGAGCAGGGGCCTGGGCTGCTGGAAGAGCGCGGGCGCATCCTGCTGAGCCTCAGCTATAGCTCTCGGCGCCGCGGGCTGGTGGTGGGCATCGTGCGCTGCGCCCACCTGGCTGCCATGGACGTCAACGGCTACTCCGACCCCTACGTCAAGACGTGAGCCCTCGCCCTGCCCCGAGGCCCACCCTCCCCTCCCCAGGGACTTGCCACCAGCCCCATCCTCTTCTGGGCCTGGCCTGTCCCTGACTGACCTGCTCCCCCACCCTCTCCCTCCCCCTTGGCAGGTACCTGAGGCCGGACGTGGATAAGAAATCCAAGCACAAAACGTGTGTGAAGAAGAAGACTCTAAACCCAGAATTTAATGAGGTAAATGGGGCAGAGGCCAGAAATCGCGCGAGGCCGGGGCTGGCAGTGGGGGCGGCGCCTCATGGAAGGTGTGGCTTGCCCTGTCCCAGGAGTTTTTCTACGAGATGGAGCTCTCCACTCTAGCCAGCAAGACCCTGGAAGTCACAGTCTGGGACTATGACATTGGCAAATCCAACGACTTCATCGGTGAGGGAGGAGCCTGCTGGGTGGTGCTGATGGAGGGCAGCCCGGCAGTGAGCCCGGCCCTGATCTTGCCCGCCTCTGCTGCTCCTAGGTGGCGTGGCCCTGGGGCCGGGCGCCCGGAGAGAGGCCCGGAAGCACTGGAGCGACTGTCTGCAGCAGCCGGACGCAGCCCTGGAGCGCTGGCACACCTTGACCAGCCAGTTGCCCCCGGCAGCTGGAGCCCTGCCCTCAGCCTGAGCAGGCCAGCGGCCGCCCAGCACAGGGCCCTCAGGGCTGGGCCCAGTAGGCAGCCTTCGCACGAGTGTGTTGCACGTTTACACGGGGTGGAGGCTCCACCCCGCACTACTTGTCTTGTTTCGTATCTCCGTGGTGACCGTGGGTCTGTCTTCTTGTGAGGGACTGTGGAGATCTATATTCACATATGCAAACTTCCTCCTGCCTGACTCACTACAACAGACAAATATGCAAACCACCCATCCAGAGCACACCTGCAGGGGGGATCCCACAGTGCCCCTGCCCCAAGGACCTGGCTGCTGCTCCTCTCTCCTGCCTCTCCAGGCTGCCCGGCCCCCTCCCCTCCAGGGAGGAGGTCGGATGGGGGGGGGGGGGTTTGGAGGAGGAGGTTTCCAAAAATGAAAATGACACACAAAAAAAGCACCACTCCTTTAATGCAGAATCTTCATTAAAAAAACACCACCACCGAGCCCTGTACAGCTGCCCTTTTAAGCGGGGGGCCACCGCAGGGTCTCTGCCTCTCTGAGAGGTGGCAGATGCTCCCGGCCACTCATTTAAATAACTGTCCCCTGGCTTGGGCTGGGATGTGAAGGCAGGGCCCCTGCCCTCCCTGGAGAGGGCCCACCTTCCGGGGGACATTCATGCACGTTTACGCCTTTTCTGATTGTCAGTGGCCACAGCATGGCAACTGGGCGTCAATAAACGTCTCTGCGGAAGCTGGGGGCTCATGTGTGCTGACACAGAGGGCGCGAGGCAGGGGGTCGGGCAGAGGGGTTCACTCCGGTATGTCGATCACCAGGTCATCATCCCCGTCCAGGGCGTCGTCCCCGCTGCCCGCGTCGCTGAACATCTGCCGAGGGACGGCGCTCAGGATCGTAGGGGGAGTCATCTTGGGCGGGGGCAGTGGAGCCAGGGCTGTCCCCACGCCGGCCCCAGAACCCCGGCCTGGGAAGGTCAGCGGCCCTCCCACGGGGCAGTCGGGGGGTCCTACCGCCATCTGCAGCAGTGGGGAGAAACACAGGGAGGGCCTATCAGGGAGGCACTGGGACCTCCAGGAGGCTGGCACTGCCCCTTAAGACAGTTCCAGGGGATGGGGAAGGGGGCAAAGGCTCATTCAAGGGGTAGTGGACACAACCAGGCCAGCCACGGCTGGAATCAGGGAGCCTGCCCCACCTCAGCCCTGCAGAGTCTCACACCAGCAAGTGCGTGGGGGTGAGGGGTGGTGATGGAAGTGCTGATGAGGGTGGCGGTGGAGGGAGTCTCACGGGAAACCAGAAGGGAAAGGCTGGGCCCTGCCCTTGCCAGTAAGGCACTGTGGCTGCCCCTGGGATAGCAGCCAGAGCCAGAGCCAGCCTGGAGTGCCTGCCTGCCCGCCTCTGGGCACCTCCAATACCTGCCACCACTGGCCTCCTCTCCCTCCTCCTCCTGAGGGGCTCACTGGTTCGGTGGAGGGTGTCAAAGGTCTTCACCCCCTGCCGTGTGAGGCTTCTACCTCTTGTATCTGGGAGGGGCCCCTCTTTGGGATCCCCACAGCCACCGGCCTAGGCCAGGCCCTCCTCTCAGCTCACCTGGGCTACGGGACCAGCCTCCTAACTGGACTCCCTGCCTTCAGCCTCTCCCAGATCCAGCTCCTCCTCCGCACTGCAGCCAGAGTAAACTCTCTAAAACACAAACCTGAGCGTGTCACTCCTCTACTGGAGGGCCTCCGGCTCCTTGCGGCCCTCAGGACAGGCAGTGCCTGAGAACAGGCAGGTCCTTCCACCTGGACTGTCCTTTTCCATTTGTCAAAGGTCCTGCTTTGTGCTCTGAGGCTGGGAAGTGGCCTCTGTCCTGCCCAACCCTCCAGCCCCACCCCTGCCAGGTCCTTCTGAATCCTTCCCAGAGCTCTGTGGGCCTCTTGCTTTGCCTGTGGGCACAAACTGAGCACCTACTATGTGCCAGGTGACTTCCATTAATGATCTCTCACCATTTCGACCACCCTGGAAAGGAGAAGAGGTCATCAGCCAGAGGAGGAAACGGAGGCTTGGAAATGGAGGTTTGAAGGCACAGGCCTGCCAGGTCCCCACCAGGCAGTGTCCAGTCTGGCCCCGGGGTGGGGGGACGGCAGTGCTCTTCACAGTGGCCCTTCTGATTGCCTTAACACATTTGGGCCCCTGTGGCCTACTCTCTGCTTCCCAAGGCAGCCGCCTCACCGCCACTGTTCCTAGGGTGGCATGGAGGGCCAGAGTGGGTTTGTACCTCGGGGGACCGGGGTCTGCCAGGACAGATGACAGACAGGAGGCCCAGCTCTGAACAGCCCCCTTGCACCCAGTACCAGGCACTCATGTGCACACACGGGAGCAGATGCGCGCGCACGACTGAAAAGGCCGGCGGCATAACTGTCCCCCTCCTCTGGCCACCACCTCTTGATTACCTAACCGAGGCCCCATGTCCTACCCCTGCTTGGACTGAATTCATGGCCTCCTCAGCGTGACCCAAGGTAGCGAATGCTTATCTGTGGCGTACTAGGGACAAGGCACTGGGCTAAGTGTTTTCTTTCTCTTAACTCATTTTATCCTCACAACAACCCCACCGAACAGAAGAGCAAGCGGAGGCTCCAAGAGTTAAATGACGCGCTCAAGTCGCACGGCGAGTGTGTGGAGGAAACCCAGCTAAAACGGGTGAGGCCCAGGCTCCTGACTGACCTGCTTCAGTCTTCACAGCGTCCCCTCCCCTCTCCTCACACCACCACACCCAGAAACTTCAGGGACCACCCCCCCCCCCACTCTCCTCACAGGACACCCAGCCTTCTATGACCTGACCCACCCTATCTTTACTATGCTGTTCGCTCTCACCCCTCCGGCTCCAGCCCAAACACCACTGTTGCCGCGTCCCAGCATTCCTTCCACAACTGCCTCAGCCTGAATATCCAAATCTCACCCTGGGCTCAAATGTCACCTGTTCTTTGACGCCATCCCTGATTCATTCCCTCCCCCATGCACTGCCATTGGTTTGGGCCCTTTTCCCCTGCCTGCCCCGAACGAACGTTGCTCCCTGACATGCCTCTGCGTCAGGAGCCAGCACTTCAGAGCCCTGAACTGCCAAGCGCACACCACGCCACGCCTCCACGCTCTGCTCCAAGATTCTCTGGCCCGTGCCTTCTCCACCAGTCCGCCCCGCCCAGGAAGCAGAACCCCTGCCAAGTAGCGTGAAGCAGGAGCTGAGCAGTATCGTCACCCATTTTCTACTCATCTTCCAGGCTCAAGGGCCAAGGTCATGCGGGAGGAAGTGGCAGAGCTGGGGTCAGAACTCCAGAACCCACACTCCTAACCACCACAAGCAGGGCTCCCGTTCCACTTCTGGCTCCAGAGTCTCGAGTCTACAGTTCACCCAACTTGAGAGCTGCCAGCCCGGTCCTTATTTCACTTTGACTCAGAGCTGGAAGGGCACCGTGCCTTCCATGTCCTCATCTCTCCCGGGGTTCGAGATGCAGAGACCTCTTCTCCTTGCCATCCACCTCCCTGCCCGTGACTTCCAAATACGCCCCCCGTGTGGCCCAGGCTCACGTTACCCAGTTGTCTCGTTGACATTTCCAGACAGCATCTCAAGACATCCAAAGCCAAACTCACCCTCCTTCCCAAACCTGCTCCTCCCACAGTCCTCCCCGACTCAGAAAAGGGCCACTTCTTTGGCTGCTCAGGCCAAAACCCCTGGAGTCACCCTCAGTGCCCCTCTCTCTCACAGCCCACATGGCTCTTCCTGGGGCTCATTCTTTGAGAGATCCATCACCCACTTTTCACCCTTCTCCCTGCTGCCTGGTTGACCACAGGAGCCTCCTCACTGGTC
>RJWK010044113.1:0-18503 GCA_004363435.1 Platanista minor
AAAAAAAAAAAAAAAAAAAAAAAAAAAAAGAAAAAAATCAAATCATTTGGGTGTTAGAAGAGCTAGGGTTCCATGAATGAGATTAGAGACAAATTTCATGGCAAGGAACCAAATGAGGGCTTCCTTCTTGGTTGTGCTGTCAAGAAGTCTAGACTTAGACTTGGCTCTGAAGGAAAAAACAAAAAAGGAAATAACTAAGAACTGGCTCAGGAGAGTATATTTTAAAATGGCCAATTAAAGCAGGACTTCCATGATTCCAGGAGGAAATACAGTGATGCAAATGAGGCTACCTAAGACCCGAAGAGCCCCCAGTGCGGTATTTACAGGGTGCCTTGGAGCTTCATATTTGGTTTGCGTTCAGCACAAAGTAACTTGTCTTTTTAACGAGCCAGGACTGAAACGTCTCCTGAGAGAACAGTGACTGCAGAGAGGATGAAGGTTGCCTTTGGGATCAAGTAGGTCAGCCCTGGCTGCAGAGTGCAGAAAAATCAAACAGAGTGCAGGGTCAGATGCTGTTAGGAGGAGGAAGAGTCTAGGACAAAGTCCTGTGTGCCGGGTTTTCCAGCGATGAACCAAAACTGCCTACAGAGGTGGCCAGACTGGAGTACTACAACCAGTAGTAGCTTTAGACTAGCCAGTTTACAGTTATAAGGCTGGCATTTTTTTTCCTTCTTTCTCTTGGTTCTGTGGTAGTAATAAATATACAGAAAAACTCAGACTGAGTCCCTCTCTTTTCTGAGAAATTCGGAATATTGGTAAGAACTGAAGTATCCTAGCACAGTGGATAAGATGGGAATGACTAACACTTTGGTAAGATGTGCAGAGAGTGCCATTCAGCCTTGGCCACCAGAATGGCTTCTTCTGTGGTCATTCTCATATAAGCAGCACGAGAGGGTTTCAGCATCTTCAGTTTCTGGCAGTATAGGGGGAAATGGGAACACTGGTGTTTGGGAATATGTCTTCAGTCTCCTCTGACTTCTAAAGCACTGAGATATGCCTAAAGATAGAGGTATGGAAACAGGCCTTGCCTGATTGCATACCTTTCTAGCTGATGCGAAACAAACCCTTGAATGGGTACGGAAAAGGGTTTTTCCATCTTTGTCTGACTTTTTTGGGTAAGAGTCAAAATCAGGATGCATAAAGAAGAATATGGTTTGCCTGTTTTTCTTGTAATTTTGTTTTTTGTTTTGCCAGGAACAAAGAATTTTGAGCCCATCTAGACTCAGTCATTATATGCATTGTGCAAATTAATTCCTAATTTACCCGCATCCCCATTATTTTATTGAAACCAAACAAACTTTTTTAGCAGGCAAATGAAATAGCACTGGAGTGGTTTGGAAGACCTGAGCATCTAAACATTTTTTTGGCTGTACGTGTGGCTGCCACTCCCTCTGACCGAGACAATAATATTAAACTTTAACATGATGCAGGATGTTGTAATCCCACAAGAGAGAGAAGTGGTTGGGCTCTAAGGTCATGGTTGGCAAAGGCAAGACCTTTGTTCTGTCCAGAGGGCTGTGAATTCTGCGAGCGAGCATCATGCTTGGCCCGCTCCCTTCACGCAGGCTTCCTAGGGATTTAGTTCTTTTTTTTTTTTTTTTTTTAATAAAAACTATGTTTTATATTTTTTTAATTTATTATTTATTTTCTTTATTATTTTTTTTTTTTGGCTGTGTCCGGTCTTAGTTGCGGTATGCTGGCTTCTCTCTAGTTGTGGCGTGCGGATTTTCTCTCTCTAGTTGTTGCTCACGGGTTCCAGAGCGCGTGGGCTCTGTAGTTTGCAGCACGTGGGCTCTCTCATTGAGGCACGCGAGCTCAGTAGTTGTGGTGCGCAGGCTTAGTTGCCCCCTCGGAATGTGGGCTCTTAGTTCTCTGATCAGGGAGCGAATCTGAATCCCCTGCACTGGGAGGTGGACTCTTTACCACTGGACCACCAGGGAAAGTCCCCTTAGGGATTTAGTTTTGAATTTCACTAGCAGTGATCAGTGGTGGTAGATAATAATCATTTTTTTCTTCTAGTTTTATTGAGATATACCTGACATTCAGCACTGGTGTACAGCATAATGGTTGGCCTTACATACATCATGAAATGATTAGCACAATAAGCTTAGTGAACAGCCATCATCTCATGTAGATAGAACATTAAGGAAATAGAAGAAAGATGTTTTTTCCTTGTGATGAGAACTCTTGGGATTTACTCTGGACAACATTCATATTCACATACAGCAATGTTAATTATATCTCTCATGTTGCACATTACATCCCTAGTGCTTATTTATCTTATAACTTTGGAAGTTTGTACCTTCTGACCACCGTCATCCAGCTCGGCCTCGTCCCCACCCCCCTGCAACCTTCTGGTAACCAGAAATCTGATTTCTTCTATGAGTTTGTTTGTTTTTGGAGTATAATTGACCTACAGAACTATATGTTAGTTCCTGGTACACAACATAGTGATTTGATACTTCTGTGCATTTCAAAATGATCACTGTGGTAAGTCTAGTTATCATCTGTCACCATACAAAGATATTATATAATTATTGACTATATTCCCCACACTGTACACGTCATACCTGTGACATTATTTTGTAACTGAAAATTTGTACCCCTTAATCTCCCTCACCTATTTCTCTCCTCCCTCCACCCCCAGATAGTAATTTTAATGAATAGTCCTTATTCTTTTTTCCTAGTTTAAACAGTGTGCCTTTTCAGGTTTTATTTCTCAAACCTATTCACAGTTGTTTGATGGTGAAACAAGGGATTTATTTTTTTAAATAATTTTTGATATTTATAAAAGCCTTTTCCATTTCCACTGCTTGTGTTTAATGCTGTGACTTTTCAGATGGTGATACCTATCATTTCGCTATTCAAACAGAAGATGGTATTTGTATTGTTTAGCAGTGTTATATCATGGAAAGATTTTTTTTTTCCAGTAAAAATTTAGCCATAGTAAGTACAGTGATATGGGGAAAATAGGCTTTAAGCCCTTGTGATCATAAATTGAAGTCTGTTTAAAAAGAAAAAAAAATCATACCCCTTCTCCAATAGTTGCTACCTTGCTAAATGGATTCGTTTCCTTGAGCTGTTGTACCAGAGTACCACAAATGGGGTTGCTTAACACAACAGAAATTTCTTCTGTTCTGGTTCAGGAGGCCAGAAGTCTGAAATCAAGGTGCCTGCAGGGCCTTGCTCCCTCCCAAGTCTCAGGGAGAAAAATCCTTCCTTGCCTCTTCCAGCTTCTGATGACTCTAGGCATTCCTTGCCTTGTGGCCACGTAACTCTAATCCTTGCCTCTTCACGTGGCCTTCTCTGTGTGTCCTTTTCTCTTATAAAGACACTGTTACTGTCCTTAACACCACCCTAATCCAAGATGTCATCTCATCTTGATCCTTATCTCAAGCATGCCTACAGAGACTGTATTTCCAAATAAGGTCACATCCTGAGGTTCTGGGTAGACAGGAATTGGGGGGTGGGGGGTGGGAAGAGAGACACTATTCAACCCATTACATTAAATTATAGGTGTTTTAACCTGTAGCTTGGTTAGATGGTAATAGGCAAGAAGCTGTCATTGGTCATTATTAATTTTGCATACTCTTCTATTATATAATTATTATATACCTTATCACATTGTATTACAGTTATTTACCTACTTGTCTCTTGCATTAGATCATAAGAAGGCAAAGATTGTCTTTTTTCCTGATATGCACCTAACAAAATGGTTAGTTATGTTATGTTAATATACATATCTACATATATCACAGCAAAAAATTAATGGACTAGGTTAGAAGGATAGAATCTTAGAGTAATTTAGTCCCTACCTTCAATCCGCACCTTTACAGGTCATGAATTGCTCTAGAGACCAGCTAGATAAGCCTACAGATGTGACTACAGTCATGTTCTCTTTACTTTCCAATTCAGTGTGCTTTCTAGCACATCAAATCATCTCTATATTAAAAGGTTTAACTCTGAGTATTCATAGAGTGCTGTTAAAAGCACACAACCACCCCACACCCTGGGTACTAACCTATGTTCAGGAGCCTTAACTCTCCAGGGTGTAGAATTTCTCTTGCTGTGTGCAATTTAAAAAGTTGAATCTAGCCCACAAGAATACTTTCAGGAATATCTTTGCAGTTCACGCGTTGCATAGAAGACCACTCGAGATAGGAAAGGATGAAGAATGACTCCGACCATCTGTGTGGAGGGTCACATGTTGAGATGGGAAAGGCTGAATCAGGTGGTTTGACTTTGATCTTGAGGCAGCTGCTACTTAGTTGAGCAAATCACTTCATCTCTGAACCGGTTTCCCCAATGAGATGAGCTGGTTCCTTCCAGTTCTGTTCTAAGAGTTAATATCACTGTTTGTCATTTCACATGCAGGTTTCTTTTCATCCCAACTAGCTTCTGGCTAAGAACCTCTTCCATTTCTCTGTGGTCATAGCAACTAGTGCAGTGACTTCCTCATGGTAGGGAACTTTTTTATTTTTTTTGCGGTACACAGGCCTCTCACTGTTGTGGCCTCTCCCGTTGCGGAGCACAGGCTCCGGATGCACAGGCTCAGCAGCCATGGCTCACGGGCCCAGCCGCTCCGCGGCCTGTGGGATCTTCCCGCACTGGGGCATGAACCCGTGTCCCCTGCATCGGCAGGCGGACTCTCAACCACTGCGCCACCAGGGAAGCCCTGGTAGGGAACTTATTAACCAGGCCCTGCTAGTGATACTGGACGGTGAGGAGCAGAAACCCAGCTAGGCTATGCTGAACCTCATGTCGAAAGCCAAAAGGCTCAGAGCATCCATCGTATGTAGCCAGGGCTGCAGCAAGCACCCCAGGACACAGACAGATAGATTGGTTCTGAGTCAGTTTCCTGTATCCTGTGGAGTCAAAAGGAAGACCTGCACACAGCAACGGGCCTTGTGAACAATGGTCACTTCCTGTGACCAGGAGAGTCTGAGGGCCGGGGGTGGCCACTCACGGTTCAGACAGCACTTTCAGGCAGGGTGCTCCCGAGGCCACATCTGTAGACTGTTTCTCTTCAGATCTGCAATAAAACTCCTTCTCTCCCTTTTTAACCTGTGTTAAAGAGTTTACAGTAAAGTAAACCTTGAACTTGCAAGAGTGAATTTAGCTTTCCCGTGGAGGGGGAGATAAGTAATACTCTGCTTGTGGGTACAGTAGCGTTGGATATTCGCATACTCCGATGCCAACTTAACTATATTAATCTTAAACTATATATTAACTATTATTAATCCTCGTGTGAAAAATGGCAGTGCCATAGATGTTTTAAGAAACCCTCCACACGCAAGAGGGAGGGGATATGGGATATGGGGATATATGTATAGCTGATTCACTTTGTTGTAAAGCAGAAACTAGCACAGCATTGTAAAGCAATTATACTCCAATAAAGATGTTTAAAAAAATTTTTTTAATTAAAAAATAAAAAGCCCTCCACATTTTCTATCCTAACACACAAGTATATTAATAGTAGTAGTAATAGTGGTAGTCGACACTTTTGTAGTGCTTTTACTGTTTGTCTGGCACTGTTTTGAGCACTTCACACCTATCCACCCATTTATGTAGACTCAGCTGTGCGCACAATTTCATATCATAATGTTCAGTGCTAATTCTGTACCAGTATATGAGTTGTTCAACATCAGAAAAAAAGAGTGTGACTAGCAAAAGAATAATGATGTCAAAGAATAGTTGTGAGAATTAATAGCAAACAGTGAAACCGAATCGAGTGATTTCTTTTTTGTGTTGTGGATCACGTGAGGTGCTCCATCTGCTGCAATGGAAAATGCTGAGAGATAAGAGAAACAAGCGGGCTGGCTCTCGTGCTGCCCCGCACTGGACCACACGAACATCGACTGCTCACCCCCGGCTCCCCTCATTTTCCAAGATGATCCTGGCTGATTCCAGGGTGTGAAACTCCGTATGAAAGATAGGGAGGTGTCAGCAGCTCAGCCCAGAAAGCTGGGGATTGGGCAGTGGCTTCCTGTAATCCCAGGCGCTGGCTGACTGCCCCGCTCTTGGCAGTGAGGACTGGGAGGTAGGCTGGGAGACAGCTGTGCTAGCACTGCAGCCCGCACCGGCTCGTGGAGCACTGGCCCCTCATGGAACTGCCTCACTATGTTCTGCCTGAAAGGTGAGGGGGCTTCGGGCCCACTGGGGTAGTGAAGTTACAGTTAGAAAAATGTTCATTTGGCATCAGAGTCTAAATCCCAGGGCTAGTTCTCTTAAAATCAAAGTTTGAGGGAGTTTTGTTTAGCATGAAAGTGAAAAAGTCATTGTTCTTTTTTGGTTGCAAACAGGAAGAAAGACCTCCTGCTGGGGAGATGGAATTTTTCTTTTAGACAGAGAGGATATTTCTCTGTTTGGATGTGTTTTGTCATAGACAAAAGTAATTAAAAGTTTAGAATGAAAGGAAACTTAATAGTCTTAGTGGGAATGGTTTACAGCTGTAGTATGAGTCCTGTTAGAGAAGTTTTCATGTGATGATTTGCTTGTGTAAAGGGTTAGAGTGAATAGAAAGGGGGAAGCGATTCTATTGCTTTCAGCTTTAATGTGTGAATCCAGGAATTAAACTAATTTTTACCGTAGAACAGACTTCTCATTCTAGCTATGTGTGTATGGATTATAGTACTTTGGGAAGTACTGGAAGATGGGGAATATATGAATATATGTAGTGATTCCCCCATTAGTTGGAGAGTATTTTCTCTTTTTAGGCAGTTATTTTTTTCTTCCAACTCTTATCATAATGTAATTAAGCATTTAAGAATGTGTTTTTTGATGAGATTGTTGGAATGGGGGAGATAAAATGAATTTCCTTGGAACCAGAGTAGACTGTTTGTTCACATCTTTCGGTGTATATCATTGTGTTGATGCGAAATTCTTGATGGCTTTTCAATTTTTGGAAATAAAGTGGTCCTGGCTTGCTTTGCTGATTTGCCCCTTTGTCCTGAGTCTGTTACTGAGGTGTAGACCAGGGTTCTCTAGTCTCAGCCTTTACAGATTTAACCCTGACACCTTAAAACCCACCAAATTCTTTAACATTAAACTTTGAGTTTGGGTTGTTTGTTTGTATGGTTGGTATAAATTTGATCAAATCGACAGGGTAAAAGGAGAAAAGAACATCACATCTTTCTCTCCCTAAGAATTCAACTAGGGGCTTCCCTGGTGGCACAGTGGTTAAGAATCCACCTGCCACTTCAGGGGACACGGGTTCGAGCCCTGGTCCAGGAGGATGCCACATGCCGCGGAGCAGCTAAACCCATGCACCACAACTACTGAGCCTGTGCTCTAGAGCCCACAAGCCACAACTGCTGAGCCAGCGTGCCACAACTACTGAAGGCCACGCGCCTAGAGCCTGCCACAACTAGAGAAAGCTACACACGGCAACGAAGCCCCAATGCAGCCCAAAATAAATGATAAATAAATTTATTAAAAAAAAGAATTCAGCTAATTCTTACTCTAAAGTGTATCTAGTTGCAATGGATTTCTAAGGAGCCCCTTCGGCAGAAGTGAATTTGAGTATTTCTGGAAAATAATTTTAGGTGAAATGAGTTATGGCCTTTCCTGATGCTTTCTCAAAAAATTGTTTGCTCAGAGAAAAGGTGTAACTATAAAGAGCCAAAATTCAGTATCATTGGATGAGTGTGCCTCCTAACCGAGTGTCATTTCCCCAGCTGAAATCATTATGATCTAATGACAGCTTCCGGTTTAGGATTTTTAATTGAATGCAGGTGTGGAGTTGTTGCAGGGCATGACTTCAGCTGCTTCAGTGTGTTTGCCTCCACCCATTCCCATCACAGCAATTTCATTTTGTTAAAGAATCTATCAATTTCATGGACTCTTAGTTTCCGAGGTAACTTGGGAGATTTTAGAAAGTCAAGTGAATGGCATGTGATGACAACTGAATGCTTTTATGCTGAAGTGTGTGTTCAAATCAGGACTCCACAATCCCTTTTAAAATAAAGCAACCCACTTTCCCATCTCCCAGCAGCCGGGACAACAGTTGACATTTTGCTCTCTTCCTGTGATTTATAGCCTCTTGATTTACAGTAATGATTTTTAGGTTGCCCTCCATCCTACATGTGAGGCCAACCCAAGATAAAGTCATGGTGAGTGAGATTAAACACAGGAATATTAAGGGCTGCTTGTGTTGCTTTGTGTTGTTACTGCATTTTTGTTACTGCATTTGTGTTTCCCTCTGTTGGAGGCTTTTTCAGAGGACTTCATTAATTGGCCTGTTTCTGTGGCTCCCTGAGGTCCTAGGAACTATTGGTTATGATTAACGTGGATATTAAAGGAAGCATGATTGCCCTTCTTTTGGGTTCAATTGTGTCTTTGTGTATTTCTTTTAATTGTTGAAGAAAACACATCAGACAGCCTCCCACATGGATGCAGGGTTTCCTTTTCTCCATTTATACTACTTTTTTTCTGAAGTCATGTCTACTCAGCTTTTGGTCAGTTTGGTGCTAGAAAAAGTGCCTTCTTGGAAGAGAGGTGTCACCTTTGTCACTGTTGTTGGCTATAATAGCTCGTATAGTTACAGTCACCCTCTACTGTTGCCATTGAAATAGCTCAGATACATTCACTCCATCCACGTTTGCTTCCTATGGGCAACATCTGAGCTCCCAGTCTCTGGGAAGGTATTCTCTCAAGTTCTGCCAAGGTCCCTGTCGTTAACAAAGCCGAGGTGTGTCGTTCCTTCACTGAGTAATCAGCAGTCTGGGAAGTGAGTTTCCAGCCAGTCAAATAATATGATTCACAGGAAGCTACCATGCATATATTGTATACCATTCAGGGATGACTTTATTCAAAAAATTAGAATAAAATACTTTTACCTCCAAAACTGCATGGAACATAATTAAGTTTCTCCGAGACGATTCAGAAAATGCAGACTTCTTAATTACAGTGCACCAGCTTCATCTTTATAAATATTAATTATCTTTTCAGTACATCTGTAACTCTGAAGACTATCTTTTTCTTTTAATTTCCAATCTATCACAGATAGGTATTTTGTAAAACATAAAGTCACATGCTGTGGACTGTCACCACAATGTCAAACAGGTGTAATAAAGTTCTTAAACATTTTATTTCGTTTCCTGTAGTAATCTTACTGTAGACTGGTAACAAAGCGTTGGCACTTGTAAGTAGACAAATCTGTATAGTTAGTAGACACTTCTGTATTAGTTTCCGAGAGCTGCTATAACAAATTACCACCAAGTGAGTGGCTTAAAACAGGAATTTCTTCTTTCAGTTCTAGAGGCTAGAGTGTGACCTCAGGTGCTGGCAGGGTCTTGCTCCCTGTGAAGTCTCTAGGGCAGAATCTTTCCTTGCCTCTTCCAGTTTCTGGTGGCCTCAGATATTTCATGGCTTGTGGCAGCACCTATGCCTCTGTCTTCACATGGCCTTTCTACCTGTGGGTCTCTCTGTGACTCTCTGTCACTTGATTTTCTTATTAGGACACCTGTCATTGGATTTAGGGTCTACCCTAATCCAGTATATGACTTCATCTTAGCTGACTACATCTGCAGACTCTACTTCCAAATAAGGCCACATTCTGAGGTTCCCAGTGGACATGGATTTTAGGGGGGACATTAGTCACTCTATTAGAATGGACCATGCATAGTCACATGGATTGAGGGTGTATTTAATGGAGAGCTGTAAGAATGGCTGTCCAGTGTAGCTGTTATGATGATGTATTTGAAATGTGTAGCACTGCAAGTTTGACAAGTTTGTATGTGTAGGTAGAAGGGTTGAATGTACCCACTACGATCAGTCATGCAAAAGAAAGTGTTGCCTTTTAATTTCCTATAAAGGGTCCAGTTTCCTTCATGTACTCTGATCCTGCTGAGACGGGGAAAAACAAAAAACAAAATTGAACTTCAGTTCACTGCAGTCAACTCAGTGTGAGCCAAAAATTTAAACAGTTGCATTAGCTAGCTCAGGCTGTTGGATGAATCGGTCTCTCAGAATTCTCCTATTATCTCCTTCTCCCCAAAGTGGATTCTGTTAAGTTCCTCCCTTATTAATATAACAGAGGTGATGCATGCTAAGCTTTGTACTTTTGAATCATTGACTTTCTCATTACCTAATTTTTGAAATGTTAAAGCAGGATACTTCCACGTAGTTGCATTTAAAACATAAGGTATTTTTTTAAGTGTCCTCACTCTTAATATGGAAAGGATTAATACATACGTCCTTTTGTACTCTAAGAATAACTTCAGTACGTTTCGTGAGAATCGTGAGTCTTAAGTTTCTGAATTGAATATTGATTTTACTGGCCGGCATTCTCTCCAGGGATTTAAACCTGGCTTTGGGGTTGGACTAGATTCTTTCCCTTACTCTCCTCTTACTGTCATCCAAGATCCAGAAATTGAGTTTCATAGATTGGAAAAGTGGTGCATTCTGTACAGTGGGTGTATCCCAGCTGCCTACATACTCAGCGTGGTAGGGTCCTGTCTGTATCCTTTTCTGCTTCACAAGTTACAGATTTAGGAAAGCCTTTAGGTTGTCCAATAATAGCAGAGTTATGTTGGAGATTACAGCTATGAACTATGTCAGGCATGTATTTCTGCTCCCGAGAGAGCAGTTCATCGTAGAAATTCAGCTCTGTCCTTCCTCCTCGTGCACCCTGGAACAGATCACAGGCCTCTTTCCAGTTGTCTCGTGTATGTTGTACGTGTAAAAGAATTCCTTAGATTCTTTTCTTGGCAACATTTGGAAAATAATGTCTGGAATCAGAAACAGATTTGTTATTTCTGTGCTGAAACAAGTGCATTTTTCAAGTTAACAAGCAACCATTTGCTCTGGAAGGTTCCCCACCCCTTCTTAAATCCAGTAATAACCTGTCAAGTAAGTGTTGAGCAAAGTTTATGCTATTTTACTGTTTGATTCTGGACATCATTTTAAAAGGCTTGAACAATCAAAATGCAAAGTGACCCCGGGAATATTGCATATGTGTGAATCTGGACACTTCATTATCATACATTCAGATTTTGAGTTTTACTTAAATTAGGAGCAGCCTTTAGGACCATAGTCCTGCAAGCCTTTCCTCCTTTCATTTAAAAATTGCATATACTTGCTAGCCGATAACCTATAGCTACCAAGAGGAATTCACATTTGCTAAATCTGCAATTTAAAGTAGCACTTTTAATAAACACACTGATGATATCATGCATTTTTCAAGCTGGCGGGCAAAGCCCTTGAAATTTAATAAACCAAACAAAGCTAGCCCTTTATTTCCTTTGTCTTTCCCTTGAAAACTTTATCATGCTTTCCACTTCTCTTTCTTCCTTCCACTACTAATCAAAATCTTGCTTTTAAATATGTTGCAGTAGAAGCCAGATCACTGTGCTGAAGAGGTGATATAATAAAAACTAGGAGATGCCATCCTTAAGGAATGAAAGAGCAGTTAACAGAGCTTTGCTGCCTGAAGCACGCAGGGCTGGGGGTCTGCTTGTCTGTGGAGCATGCTCTGTGCAAGGATAGTGCCCTGGGTGATTTGGTGGAACTGAATCAAATGACTCGAATTACCAAAAGCTTTGGCAGAGGTTTCCGTTAGATCCTCCATTTGAATATCTCCTGTCCCGTTTTTACCTATTTTTGTTTTCTTTCTTTGCTGATTTCCGTGTCTCTTTTTTTCTAGTTTTTCCCTTTTCCTCCTCTCCTCATCCTCTGATTGCTCATTGAGGGGGCTGCATTATACCTAAGCTGGCTTGAACTCCCTCTGGTTACGAAGGTGCAGATCAGTAATCTGCACACGCGTTAGTGAAGGTGATAGTTAATAGACGAAGGCAGATGGACCAGTGTGATAAAGGCAATTTACCACTCAGGACATCATGTCACCACCATCAGCCAGGCACAAAGGTATGCAGGGGTATGTATTTTTCTATTTTAAACATCAGAAGAAAATACTGCCGAAACAACCTAAGGGCCTTTAAGCAATTAATAGCTTTTGCATGATTGAACGTATTGGGGACGCAGGGTAGGAAGATGGGTATTCCTAGATTTGAAAAACGTCCATTGTTTTATAAAATCGTACATAGCAGTTGGATTTGAAATTAAGAGGTCTTCATTTGACAGGCAGTAGTATAATGACCAACTATGGGGCATCATATTAGCAATATCCGTTCTCCATCTGCTGATTATGTCATGTTTATCGGGTTTTGTTAAATTGGGTTTAGAATTTGTATTGTTGTTACTGTCAAAATGTGGCTAATACTGAGAGCCATTGAGACAAAGGCCATGCTGGCTTGAATGAGGACTTCATTTCGGCTTAATTTTGGGGGGTGGGCTTGCGTGATAAGAGCAGTGTGAGTGCTCATCGCCATGTCTTCATTGGAATGTCTTCTTGTAACAAAAAGATATAAATAGCATAAATTGAGCTTTAGAAACTGGGAGTTGAAATATAGTTTAAGTGAATTTATATTTAAGTGGAGTATGGTTTTCAAAGGTCAGATTATATATTACATGTTTGTTCTTGAGAAATTTGGCAAGAGGCAAGACAGCATTTGGAAACAAAAGAGAAAAATTCCCTCCTCTGATGACCATAAGAGGACATCTATGCTCCTTGTGGTTTTATTTCGCTGAGTGAAACTGTGCAAGCTTTGGAAACTTTTAGAATGAAAGTTGGGACACCTGCCTCTGCTCTCTGATATGTGGAGGGGGAGGGGGGGAGGGCTGCCCTGCGACTTGCCCGGGGTGTTCTTAGGAGAGGGAAGAGAGAGGGGGTCCAGAAGGGTTAAGGTGGCTTCAGGAAAGGCAGGAGTCCAGGAGATTCCAGAGTTGGTAGAAGATTGGCTGGGGAAACAGAAGCTGAGAGTAGTGCCTTTTCTGTTTTCAAACAGAAAAGGTTCCTCAGCAAATGAAAAGGGAGCCTCAGAAGATGCCTGTGAGGTGGCATGCTGAGGGAGAACAAGGCGTGTGGGAGCACCTAGCCCCAGATGGCACTCTGTCTCTCCTTCCTTGGCCATCTCTTACAAATTTGGAGTTTTTCTTTAACCCATTCCTCTTTTTTTTTTTTTTTTTTTTTTTTTTGCGGTAGGAGGGCCCGCCGTGGACTCTCCCGTTGCGGAGCCCAGGCTCCGGACACGCAGGCTCAGAGGCCATGGCTCACGGGCCCAGCCGCTCCGCGGCACGTGGGATCTTCCCGGACCGGGGCACGAACCCGTGTCCCCTGCATCGGCAGGCGGACTCAACCACTGCGCCACCAGGGAAGCCCCCATTCCTCATTTTTAAGAGATCAAAGGAAGCTCTAGTTCCTTCTTTTCTTGCAAAAGTGTTGCTATAACAGAATACGTAGTTTTATGCAAAAAAAGGCCAATATTATCCCAAGGTACCTAGTTTATATATCTAGATTCATACAAAATTTGCTGATATTCTGAAATACCTCTGAGGTTCATCACATCTGACCAAACTGTTTTGACAGAATTTAGAGTGTAAGTATTAATTCATCAGATGTTAATGGGTACTTACCATGAGCCTGGCTCCTCCCGCCCCGGGAAAGCTTTCCATCTCCCACAGTCCTGGACTTCTCCCAGGCCCAGGACTCCTTGGCACCCAAGACCTTTCCAGCTGCTTTCCTGTCCTCTGAAAAGGCACTACTGCTTGCGCCTGATTTGGAGGTTCCTCTTTCCCCAAGGTTGACTTTGAGAACAAAGCAAAGCCAGAGCCTTTTTAAAGGGTTTCCCTGCTAATGATGACCCAGATAACAAACCATTAACAGATTAATCTATGAAGAAGATTCAAGAAATCCCAGCTCTGTCTGTTAATAACATAAGCTTGAGTAAAGATCTCCTCAGCTATGAGAGTAGCAGCTACGTGACAAAAGATCAACGATTAAATAATAAATTACATAAAATGCTGGACCTTTTCTCACAAGTATGTAGTAATGTTCGTTAGATGTGACCTCTCTAAGTGCTTCTTAAAAGTTACTGATTAGACTTACCTTGGGCTTGTGAAAGTAAAGACCGACGTCTACCACAATTTGCGAATACAATGTGACTATCATATATAGTGGAAAAAGGCAGATATACTTCTGGTTTTTCATTGCAACATATTTACACCAACTTTTGTAAAGTTTTCTGGAATCACCGTTGTCTAAATACACCCAGATGAATACAAAGAATCATAAGTCACATATACTGGCAAATGAGCACTGTAGCAACACAAATATTTTGAAAGCGGTATCCTGACGTGGTTCTAACTGCTCCAGCGGAAGTGTTTGCTCCCACAGCAGTTGAGACGAAAACCATTCCTTTTTGGAAATGGAAATGCTCCTGGCAGAACAAATACTTGATAAAAGTTTAAAACAAGATTTGGGCTGCTCGTATGGTGCCTTTTATAAAACTGCTTTGTATTCAAAAAAATCTCTGCATACCTATAGACGAGAGGAACGGATGGGTGGGTAGTTTTATCCTTCATAGGTAGACATGTTCTTATTTCAGGTTGACTGTTGAGGAATTGGTAGCTGGCTCTCCTGAATCGCTGGAGTGTTTCTCCTTTCACTCAATTCCTTCTTCCATTGTTAATTGGCCCATTTTCCACCTCAGAGAGAACAAACAGGTTAGCGTGTGTAGGAGTTGTCCCGCTGAATTGTCAGTAAATTACAAAGGAAGTTAAAAAAAAGTAGCAGACTCGAAAGATAACATTGTGTGTCCATTCCTCCAAAAAAGCAGGGTCCATAAACACCGGAAGGACTGAATGCAGATGAGTAAATTTTTGATGGCTTTAAGCATGATTTAAAGCATTGGTTAACAGGAGATAAAACATTAGTTTGATATTTGCCGGTCACTTTTAGGTTTGGGGTTACATGATTACAACAGAGACAGCTTCTTTTCAGTCACCTATTGCAAACATCTAAAGCTTAAAGGTCCAGTATGTTTTCTGCTTCCCACGGAAAGTTAATGTTGGTATGGCAGACATTATAAATCTTTATTTATATGCCTTTTTGGCTTATAGTAACAAATTTGGCTAGAAGTGAGTTTGTCTTAGTTGCTCCCCGCCTCTTACTCACCTTCATGAAATCGTTGAATAGATCCATTGTTGGAGTGTTATCTGCAAGAGATAAAGTGTCTGTGAACTGAGGGGAAAACAGGAGTCCCGAAAATAGATGAGATTCCTTTGGCACATGACATACCAAAGGGTTCTCCCCAGCTGCTATTTTGGACAGTGTTTGACTAGGTTTTCTTTAATTTTCCCTTTCCCTCATTTCAACACTGGAAAGTGACCTTCCTGCTCTGTGTATGAAGACCGGCTACCTTTCTCTGTCTCCCGCTTGATACTGGCCCCTAGCAACTCTGTGATGTCTGCAATTAGGTCAGGCTGTAGGGCTGCCCGATAGAGAAGCAAGAGAACAGGCAGGCTTCTCTCTGCCAGAGTCATACTTCCTCACTGCACAGCGAGAATTCTCATGTCAATTCTAAGATAATTCTCTAATCAGTGTCAAGAGCCCTTTGCTGCTTTTTCAGTAAGGGAATCTAGTATTTGTGATGTACTGATAATTCCCACATTTCTATCTCCAACTGGGACCTCTCCCCTAAATTTCAAATATGAATATCCAACTGCCTCCTCCACGTTTCCAGTTGGATATCTGAAGGACTTCATGAACTCTCCTGGTCCCCTTCCTGCTTTGTCCCCACATCGGTCCCACTGCAACCTTCCTCATTTCCATAGGTGGCAAAATCCACTTTTGCAGTTGAGCAGGCTATAAACCTTGAAGTCATATATGATTCCGGTTTCTCTCCTAACCTCCCCCATTTAATGTCAGAAAATCCTATTGGCTCAATTAAAAAAAAATCTTTTCTGGGATCTCACTACCTCTGGCCACCTCTACTGCCAGCCCCTTGCTGGGTCTCACCTGGATGACTATCACAGCTTCCCTTGACAGCCTGTTTTCAACCCAGTAGCCAGAGTGAACCTTTGAAAACCTAAGTGGAGCTCATTGCCACTACTTTGCTCAAGACACCTTTCACTCAGAGTAAAAGCTCAAGCCTTGGCAATTTCTCGTTACTTTGGGAGCATCAATCACAGGCCAAAACTAAACCATAGAGGAGAAAAGTGGTTTTCTAAGAACCACAGAACTTGTAGCTGTGTCAGATCCTTTATTCTGGCAGAAAATGAAAAGGTTTCCTTGCTGAAACCACAGCCCCAGGTGAGTAGTGTTCTTGTCCGGTTTTTGTGGAAGGTGTGGTCTTTAATGAGATGCCTTCATCTTTTCTGCAGTGGGGATGAAGATCATTCCAATCTGTCTCATTTTATCATCAAATGTAGCCATTTGTGTATTTAATGCAGCTACCAAGGTGTACCTTTAGTTTTTAGGAAATAAATTTGATAAGAGTTTCTGTTGGAATTTTGGAAAATTGATTCCCATGGCTTTTTTTTTTTTTTTTTTTTTTTTTTTTGGATAGGGATTAAGTTAGAACTAAACAGTAGGGAGCCTACCCACATTAGGAAGCTAACAGAAATATTTAATAAGCAGCTCAGTTTTTATTCTTATGCATACACTTGTTTTGCTGAGCCTTGGTTTGTTATAAGGAATATCAGAAAGTCCTCTCATGATAAGCGCTTGATATTTTACTCTTTCATAGAACCCCGGCTTGTTGTTTTTTTCCCCCCCTTTCATAGCATTAAAATGGAGGGCAGGCTCTGACCCACTCATTGAGTGAGATTTGCAGGTTCTTTGTGCCATACCATGTCGTGTGTTTGGAAGTGAAAGGTGCTGTGGCTTCCCCACTAGATTCTAAGCTCCTTGAGGGCTTATCCCGTTATCTTGACCAAGAAAGAATTCCAATTGGTATTTGTGATTAAAGGACGGAAATGTAATATTTAACCTAGTTTAGGTGGAAAGGACTTCATCCATCACTCTCCATGAAAATAAATGGACTCTTCTGAGGGTAACTTAAAATAGAAAAGTGGAGTTTTCTACTTTCAATGGGACTGAAAATATGCAGGCAATAAGCAGAGCAAGAAGAAAGATTTTTTTAACTTTCAAAGTTTTCTTTTCTATAGCAACCTGATAGAAAAATCTAGTGCAACGATTTCAGTCATTAATGGCTTGTTAAGAGGGGGAAGCTGATCAGAGAGGAGGAGGAAGGTTAATGTGTTTCTAGAAATTCAAACATTCAGAACAAATGAGTCTAGACTTTGTGGTGACAGGGAGGGAGACATGCTTCCCGGGTACCTTCTTGGTCTTTGAAGGGGCAGGTCACTATCGGAAATGGCCAGTCGTCCCCTGCTGGCTCCTCTCAAGCACCGTCCTGAAGTGGTTACTCTTCTAAAGGACTGGGGATTTACTCACCAAGGAGAAGCGCAGCCTGTAAGCACTTTCTTCCCTCTTGAGTTTTCAATTGGAAAAAAACAAAAACAAAACAAAACAAAAAACTCAGCTCCAATGCATAGTCCCATGAATGGGAAGTTGACTGTAGATAAAAGGAAAGTGATAAAATTATCTTTAGAAGTATGAGATTATTTTCTCTTAGCAAGTCATCATTTAAATATGGGACTTTTCCCTTTTTATATGTATTTAAATATTTCTATTGAAATTTTATCTCATTTGACCTTCCTATCCCTGATTCTAAATTTTCAGATCCACTGGATTATGTTCATGGGTTCCCCTGTATGCATTTCACTCTATTTCCATTACAACACTTGTTCCCCATTTTCCCCATCAGTATGCTTACAATTTGGTCCCTGTGTTTTTCTGTCCATGTTAGGTACTATGAGAACAAGCTGGTTATTATTCAGGACCTTATATCAGAGTGTACCTAGAGGTGCTTTATTAATATCTGTTAGTGAATGAGTGCTTAGCTGCATTAAGGACTTTATTTCTTCCCCTTTACCTCTGTGAACTATTATGGTTATTAAAAATTACAGGAACTTTAACCTGTAGGTTGTGTTTTCAGCTCAAATAAAATGAAAACGGTGGACCTATCCATCATTTTAATGACCAGTTGAGATCTTACTAAAATGCACATTCAGGATGGTGAGCCTGAAATCTGCATGATGTGATTAACCACGAGTAAAATTTTTGCATGTGAAGCAGCAAGACTCTTAACCTAGGAGTCAGAGAGTTTCTCATCCTGAGTCTATCATTTACTGACTCTGAGGAAGCCACTTAACCACTGAGCCATTTTCCCCATCTCATAAATAGATGTGGCTGCCCTACTTGATGGGGTGATTTTGTGGGAATCAAATGAGATAAAGTACCTGGAATGTTATTGGGGAAACTGGCAATTCACTTGCTTCCTCCTCTTGCATTTTCTTATACTTCCTGTCAATTCCACCTTTTTAATATGTTCTGGAACCTGCCTCTCCTCTTCATCCCCTGGGCTAGCACTGCCTTGGTGTGATGACTTAGCATTTCATGCTTTTATTGGTTTATCGGGAGTCTAACTTTCCGATTCCAGGCTGATTGCTCTCTCATCCCCTACTTCAGGCCCTATCCAGAATGTAACAGACCTCATCGTGTTTCTTCTCTTACTGTAACTCTTCGGTTCCACCCCGCT
>RJWK010044114.1:0-18502 GCA_004363435.1 Platanista minor
TTTTTTTTTTTTTTTTTTGCGGTATGCGGGCCTCTCACTGTTGTGGCCTCTCCCGTTGTGGAGCACAGGCTCCGGATGCACAGGCTCAGTGGCCATGGCTCACAGGCCCAGCCGCTCCATGGCATGTGGGATCTTCCTGGACCGGGGCATGAACCCATGTCCCCTGCATCGGCAGGCGGACTCTCAACAACTGCGCCACCAGGGAAGCCCCAGTCTATTTCTTTAACTGAGAGTTTTTATGAAGAATGGGTGTTAGATTTTTTCAAAAGTCCTCTGAATCTATTGATATGCTAATGATTGTCTTTAGGGTGTTGATATGATGGATACAATTATTTCATTTTAGAATGTTGAACCAGACTTACATACCTGGGATTATTCCCTCTCATTCATGATATAAAATTCTCTCGGGCTTCCCTGAGCCCGTGTGCCACAACTACTGAAACCTGCACGCCAAGAGCCTGTGCTCCACAACAAGAGAAGCCACCCAGTGAGAAGCCCATGCACTGCAACAAAGACCCAATGCAACCAAAAAATTAATTAATTAATTATTTTAAAAAGAACGAGCTGCCAGCTGACTTAGTGTCTGGTGAGGGACCAATATCTGGTTCATAATATGGGTCTTTTCGTTCAGCAATGAAATCATGTGATGGGCATGAGATATTCTGTGTCCTAGATTTATTAGTTCACTAATCCCATGTTTGAGGTCTCTGGCCTCATGACCTAATCACCTCCCAAAAGCCCCACCTCCTAATACCATCAACATGGGAGCTGGGTTTCAAAATTTTTAAATTAGAGGTACAGAATGTTTACACCATAACAGGGACCACAGAGTTAACTGATTTTTGCTTTCGTGTTAAAGGTTTGCACATTTATCTTTATTATATAATCCCAGCATGCTTGTTGTTTTTTTTAAGATTCTTTTACCATATATGCCAGTACACACCATTGAGTAGAGTTCACTGTGTTATAAAGCAGGTCCTTATCAACACTTATCTATTTTATATACACTTGTGTGTATAGGTCAGTCCCAATCTCCCAATTTATCCCTTCCCCACTTATCCCCTGGTAACCATAACTTTGTTTTCTATATCCATGTCACTATTTCTGTTGTGTAAATTAGTTCACTTGTACTTTTTTTTTTCTTTTTTAGATTCCTCATATAAGCAATATCATATGATATCTGTCTTTCAGTGTCTGACTTGCTTCACTCAGTATAACAATCTCTAGGTCCATCCATGTTGCTACAAAACCCTTAATTGTTAAGGATAACTCTCAATTTTTTCCAGTAACATCAGCAATTATTTCTGGCGGACATGTGATAACACTTTTTAAACAGGGATACTGAGACCAAGGCTCCTGACCTTCACACACAAAAAATATCATTCATATAGTGAACACTTTGCACATCAAAGGATGAAAGCACTTGGTCTAAATCCCTTTGAACCCACTGCTGACAGAGGGCAGACGAGTTGGACTCACTAATCTTGCTTATGTGCACTTCTTCCTAATGGGGTATTCCATGTAAAATGTATAAAAAGAGGGAATGCATCATGGAAAACACCAATCTCTACTACAGATTCTGAAGCAGCAAAAAAACAAAAACAAAAACATGATGAATCCATCCAAAGGGTTCTGTCCACATTGTTACAGTAGTTTCCCTCGCACTGTGAACCCTTTTCAAACCCTATCACTTGAACCTACTTTTATTTTTTTCAACAGAAATAGTTTTAATCTATTAAAAGAGTCAAATGCTCCAGTAATATTACACCATCCCTTGTGCAAGTATGTAGGGATTTGAGGAGCTATGGGAGGCTATCATGAGAGGTTGCCTAGAGTAATTAGGACATTTCATTTAATGTTGGCTCTTCTCCCTAAGATGCCTGTTGTCCTCTTCTTTTGGTAGCTACTAGCATTGAGAAAGTGACCAAGATAAGGCTCTTCTATTTTACTGCCCATGAAGGCAGCTGTGATTAACCCCACAGACTTTGGTGCTTCCAGAATCCCCTGAACCTACTGACCCTCCATGCATGACATGACATAGATAAGGATGTTGATATGCAGACTTGTATAGAGCATGCTATAAAATTTTTGACTCTTCCCTTCCTCATAATTCCAAAGAATAGATTTCTTTGGATTTCTGCTTAATTCTGCTTAATGCTGTACATAAGTTAAAGGAGGTATTAGGGCACACCAAAAGAGAGGGTAACTGCACAGAAAATACAAGCAAGTACATTTCTGTGTAGTTTCAAGCAGCTTATTTGCCATATCAACCATGGTGACATGTTGACCTTTCCTCTTTCTACTAGTAGTACAACAAACATAAAGGATATTTAGGCTGCTGGTTTTATCCCCACCTCTCACAATTGATCTGCATTCACATATAGGACAATGAAGGGCCCTTTCTACCATCTTAACCAATACTTGAGAACTAGGAAATGTCCAGATTTTTCCGGGGACTATTTTCATATTCCTCAATCAGGGCTAGGAAGGAATCTTACCTATTGTGTTTACTGAGGTCATCTCTCTGACAGCATCCCATCATCAACAAAACTGGAAAGGAATTTGAAGGGTCTTAGATTTTACCATATTTGAAATTCCAATATTTTAGCCTGACACGTTTTTGGATTTTACAAAAAAAATATTAAATGAGACAAAAAATCATTTTTATGACACAAAAAGACAGCAATAGTTTTATATTTTTATCTGTTCCACTTGCACACAAAAGTCTCATGGGATTATGTAAAGCAGTCCTGTTGGGTGCTGTGCATGGTGCAACTATGGATTAAAGCTTAGGAATCTTAAGCTTCAGTCACCTGAAACTTTTCATTTAGGATGCAAGCAATCCTGTCCAACATTTGAACAGAGCAAGACACTGTCTTTATTTTATTTGTCAGGTAATTAATCTGTCTTTTTCCCCGAGGAGAGAAACAACTGGCATCTCCCATTAAGAAGTTGTATAAAAATCTTTGAACACAGTGCAAGCAGAGGCTGATTCAAGATGTGAAAAAAAAATGAGAGACCCTTGTGGCATTTTCTCCTAACTTATTGCAATCTCCCATTTAAAATGTGGGAATAATAAATCTTCTGAGGAAAAAGGCTCAAGGAAGGTTTTTGCTTCTGTGGAATAATGGGATTGCTAAAGATTTCAGGAGGCAAGATGAATTTGTGAGAATGACCATGAGAAATCAGAGAAAAGTCAGATCCATGGATGAAGTGATGTTTACCTCTATGAATCATTGAGAAGTAGGAGCAAATGAATAGAAAGCTGAATACAACATTTTCTGAATAAATGTAACCTTTCAGCTGTCATAGAAAGATTAATACTAGGATACAACATATTTAATTTACAAAGTTAACTTAAAATTAAAGCTTAATAATTACATTTATTGAAGAAAAAACATATTTGTGGTTTAGAATAAATAATGTGTTCTGCTACAGATAAGAAGACTACAAAACTAAATAGAAATAAGACTAAATAGCAGGAGATAGAGAAGATGGCAGAAGAGTAAGACGCGGAGATCAACTTCCTCCCCACAGATACACCAGAAATACATCTACACGTGGAACAACTCCTACAGAACACCTACTGAACGCTGGCAGAAGACCTCAGACCTCCCAAAATGCAAGAAACTCCCCACTTACCTGAGTAGGGCAAAAGAAAAAAGAATAAACAGAGACAAAAGAATAGGGATGGGACCTGCACCAGTGGTAGGGAGCTGTGAAGGAGGAAAGGTTTCCACACACTAGGAAGCCCTTTCACGGGCGGAGACAGCAGGTGGCGGAGGGGGGAAGCTTCGGAGTCGCGGAGGAGAGCACAGCAACAGAGGTGCGGAGGGCAAAGCGGAGAGATTCCCACACAGAGCATCGGTGCCGACCGGCACTCAACAGCCGGAGAGGTTTGTCTGCTCCCCCGCTGGGGTGGGCGGGGCTGGGAGCTGAGGCTTCGGCTTTGGTCTGATCAAAGGCAGAGGACTGGGGTTGGCGGTATGAACACAGCCTGCAGGGGGTTAGTGACCCACGGCCAGCCGGGAGGGAGTTCGGGGAAATGTCTGGACCTTCCGAAGAGGCAAGATACTTTTTCTTCCCTCTTTATTTCCTGGTGTGCGAGGAGAGGGGATTAAGAGACCTGCTTAAAGGAGCTCCAGAGACGGGTGCGAGCCGCGGCTAACAGTGCGGACCCCAGAGATGGGCATGAGACGCTAAGGCTGCTGCTGCCACCACCAAGAAGCCTGTGTGCAAGCACAGGTCACTCTCCACACTTCCCTTCTGGGGAGCCTGTGCAGTCTGCCACCGCCAGGGTCCCAGGGTCCAGGGACAACTTCCCCAGGAGAACGCACGGGACGCCTCAGGCTGCTGCAACTTTCCACCGGCCTCTGCTGCTGCAGGCTCTCCCCGCACTCCAAGTCCCTCCCTACCCCTGGCCTGAGTGAGCCAGAGCCCCCGATTCAGCTGCTCTTTTAACCCCGTCCTGTCTGAGCGAACAACAGTCGCCCTCTGGCGACCTACACGCAGAGGCAGGGCCAAATTCAAAGCTGAGCCCCGGGAGCTGTGTGAACAAAGAAGAGAAAGGGAAATCTCTCCCAGCAGCCTCAGGAGCAGTGGATTAAATCCCAACAATCAACTTGATGTACCCTGCATCTGTGGAATACATGAATAGACAACGAATCATCCCACATTGAGGAGGTGGACTTTGAGAGCAAGATTTATTATTTTTTCCCCTTTTCTTCTTTTTGTGAGTGTGTATATGTATTCTTCTGTGTGAGATTTTGTCTGTATGGCTTTCATTTCACCATTTGTTTTAGGGTTCTGTCTGTTTTTTGCTTGTTTGCTTTGTTTTGTTTTTAAGTTAAAAAAAACTTATCTTAATAATTATTTTTTATTTTAATAACTTTATTTGATTTTATCTTACTTTATTTGATTTTATCCTCTTTCTTTCTTCCTTTCTTTCTTCCTCCCTCCCTCCCTTCCCTCCTTCCCTCCTTTCTTTCTTTCTTTCATTCTACTTTTCCTCCTTTTAATTCTGAGCCGTGTGGATGAAAGGCTCTTGGTGATGCAGCCAGGAGTCAGTGCTGTGCCTCTGAGGTGGGAGAACCAACTTCAGGACACTGGCCCACAAGAGACCTCCCAGATCCACATAATATCAAATGGCGAAAATCTCCCAGAGATCTCCATCTCAACACTAGCACCCAGCTTCACTCAATGACCAGCAAGCTACAGTGCTGGACACCCTATGCCAAACAACTAGCAAGACAGGAACACACCACCACCCATTAGCAGAGAGGCTGCCTAAAATCAAAGTAAGTCCACAGACACCCCAACACACACCACCAGTTGTGGCCCTGCCCACCAGAAAGACAAGATCCAGCCTCATACACCAGAACACAGGCACTAGGCCCCTCCACCAGGAAGCCTACACAACCCACTGAACCAAATTTAGCCACTGAGGACAGACACCAAAAACAACGGGAACTACGAACCTGCAGCCTGCAAAAAGGAGACCCCAAACACATTAAGATAAGCAAAATGAGAAGACAGAAAAACACACAGCAGATGAAGGAGCAAGATGAACACCCACCAGACCTAACAAATGAAGAGGAAAGAGGCAGTCTACCTGAAAAAGAATTCAGAATAATGATTGTAAAGATGATCCCAAATCTTGGAACTATGATGGAGAAGATACAAGATACATTTAACAAGGACCTAGAAGAGACAGCAAACAATGATGAACAACAAAATAAGGGAAATTAAAAATTTTCCAGAAGGAAACAATAACAGAATAACCAAGGCAGAAGAATGGATAAATGACCTGGAAGATAAAATAGTGGAAATACCTATCACAGAGCAGAATGAAGAAAAAAGAATGAAAAGAATTGAGGACAATCGGAGACACCTCTGGGACAATATTAAACACAACAACATTCGAATTATAGGGGTTGCAGAAGAAGAAGAGAAAAAGAAAGGGACTGAGAAAGTATTTGAAGAGGTTATAGTTGAATACTTTCCTAATATGGGAAAGGAAAGAGTTAATCAAGTCCAGGAAACTCAGGGAGTCTCATACAGGATAAATCCAAGGATAAATATGCCAAGACACATATTAATCAAACTATCAAAAATTAACTACAAAGAAAAAAAATTAAAAGCAGCAAGGGAAAATCAAGAAATAACATATAAGGGAATCCCCATAAGGCTAACAGCTGATCTTTCAGCAGAAACTCTGCAAGCCAGAAGGGACTGGTGGGACATATTTAAAGTGATTAAAGGGAAAAACCTACAACCAGGATGACTCTACCAAACAAAGATCTCATTCAGATTTGACGGAGAAATTAAAAAGTTTACAGACAAGCAAAAGCTAAGATAATTCAGCACCAAACAAACCATTTATATAACAAATGCTAAAGGAACTTCTCTAGGCAGAAAACACAAGAGAAGGAAAATGCCTACAATAACAAACCTGAAACAATTAAGAAAATGATAATAGGAACATACATATTGATAATTACCTTAAGTATAAATGCATTAAATGCTCTTGACAAAAAGCACTTGACAAAACTAAACACCCATTTATGATAAAAACCCTCCAGAATGTAGGCACAGAGGGAACTTTACTCAACAGAATACAGGCCATATATGAGAAACCAACAGCCAACATCGTTCTCAATGATGAAAACCTGAAACCATTTCCACCAAGATCAGGTAAAAGACAAGGTTGCCCACTCTCACCACTAAAATTCAAAAGTTTTGGAAGTCTTAGCCACAGGAATCAGAGAAGAAAAAGAAATACAAGGAATTCAAATCGGAACAGAAGAAGTTAATCTCTCACTGTTTGCAGATGACATGATACTATACATAGAGAATCCTAAAGAGGCTACCAGAAAACTACTAGAGATAATTAATGAATTTGGTAAAGTAGCAGGATACAACATTAATGCACAGATATCTCTTTCATTCCTACACACAAAAGAAGAAAAAATTTGAGACATAAATTACAGAAACACTCCCACTTAGCACTGCAACAAAAAGAGTAAAATACCTAGGAATAAACCTACCTAAGGAGACAATAGACCTATACTCAGAAAACTATAAGACACTGATGGAAGAAATCAAAGATGAAACAAAAAGCTGGAGAAATATACCATGTTCTTGGATTGGAAGAATCAACATTGTGAAAATGACCCTACTACCCAAAGCTATCTACAGATTCAATGCAATCCCTATCAAACAAACAATGGCATTTTTCAGAGAAAGAGAACAAACAATTTCACAATTTGTATGGATACACAGAAGACCCCGAATAGACAAAGCAATCTTGAGAAGAAAAACAGAGCTGGAGGAATCAGGCTGCCTGAAGTATAAAAGTCTTAGAGGAAAACATAAGCAGAACACTCTATGACATCAATCACAGCAAGATCCGTTTTGACCCACCTCCTAGAGAAATGGAAATAAAAACAAAAATAAAAAATGGGACCTAATGAAACTTAAAAGCTTTCGCACAGCAAAAGGAAAACATAAACAAGACAAAAAGACAGCACTCAGAATAGGTGAAAGTACTTGCCAATGAAGCAACTGACAAAGGATTAATCTCCAAACGTTACAAGCAGCTCATGCAGCTCATTATCAAAAAAACAAACAACTCAATCCATAAATGGGCAGAAGAAATAAATAGACGTTTCTCCAAAGAAGATATACAGATTGCCAACAAATGCATGAAAGAATGCGCAACATCACTAATCATTAGAGAAACGCAAATCAAAACTACAATGAGGTATCACCTCACACAGATAAGAATTGCCATCATCAAAAAAATCTACAAACTATAAATGCTGCACAGGTGTGAAGAAAAGGGAACCCTCTTGCACTGTTGGTGGGAATGTAAATTGATACAGCCACTATGGAGAACAGTACGGAGGTTCCCTAAAATCTAAAAATAGAACTACCATATGACCCAGCAATCCTGCTACTGGACATATACGGTTAGAAACCATAATTCAAAAAGAGTCATGTTCCACAGTGTTCACTGCTGCTCTGTTTACAATAGCCCAGACATGGAAGCCACCTAAGTGTCCATCAACTGATGAATGGATAAAGAAGATGTCGCACATCTTCAATATACAATGGAACATTACTTAGCCGTAAAAAGAAATGAAACTGAGATATTTGTAGTGAGGTGGATGGACCAAGATTCTGTCATACAGAATGAAGTAAGTCAGAAAGAGAAAAACAAATACTGTATGCTAACACATATATATGGAATCTAAAAAAAATGAAAAGAAAATTGTTGTGAAGAACCTAGGGGCAGGACAGGAATAAAGACACAGATGTAGAGAATGGACTTGAGGACATGGGGAGGGGGAAGGGTAAGCTAGAACGAAGTGAGAGAGTGGCATGGACTCATATATACTACCAAATATAAAATAGGTAGCTAGTGGGAAACAACCACATAGCACAGGGAGATCAGCTTGGTGCTTTGTCACCACATAGAGAGGTGGGACAGGGAGGGTGGGAGGGAGACGAAAGAGGTAGGAGATATGAGGATATATGTATATGTATAGCTGATTCACTTTGTTATAAAGCAGAAACTAACACACCATTGTAAAGCAATTACACTCCAATAAAGACATTAAAAATAAATTCTTTTTAAAAAAACAAAATTAAATCATTTTTAAAAATAAATAAATAAAAGAGAGCACACAATAACATGGTAACTCTAAACCTAAGTATTTTCAGTACTATACTAAATGTAAATGGATTAATATCTCCTGTTAAAGTGTAATTTTTTATATTATGTGCAACTAAATCGTTTTTAATAATACACAGGTAAAATAAAAGAATTAAATTAAATAGGATAATACAGTCCATGGATTTAATAACAGTAAAACAATTAGCATATAGTATGCATCTTAGATAAAATAGTCTTTAAGTTCAGAACAGTTTGTCATTATTATAATTAGTATTACTATCCCAATTTCTTAAATAATATTTCAATACTTTTTCTATATGAAAAAATATTTTAATACTTTTTTCTTTGCTTTCTTGTGGTCTAATACATGGCAAATATTTGGTTGCTAACATAATCTAAAAATTTATGGGTTTTTTTTACAGCTGACAAATCTGAATCAAGAAGAAATAGATAACCTGAACAGACTGATCACTAAAAGTGAAATAGAATCTGTAATTTTAAAAAACTCCCTAGCAACAAAAGTCCAGGATCAGTTGGTTTCACTGGAAACTTCTACCAAATATACAAAGAAGAACTTACACTGATTCTTTTCAAACTATTCCAAAAGATTGAAGAGTAAGGAATACTTCCAAAGACATTCTATGAAGTCACCATTACCCTGCTATCCAAACCATATGGGAGGAACTTCCCTGGTGGCACAGTGGTTAAGAATCTGCCTGCCAATGCAGGATACATGGGTTCGAGCCCTTGTCCATGAAGATCCCATATGCTGGTTAGCAACTAAGCCTGTGCACCACAACTACTGAGCCTGCACTCTTGAGCATGGGAGTCACAACTACTGAAGTCCGTGTGCCTAGAGCCCATGCTCTGCAACAAGAGAAGCCACCAAACTGAGAAGCCCATGCACCACAACAAAGAGTAGCCCTCACTCGCCACAAATAGAGAAAGCCCGTGCAGAACAACAAACACAAATGCAGCCAAAAATAAATAAATAAATAAATTTATATAAAAACAAACAAACAAACAAACAAACAAAAACAGATGGGGACTTTTCTGGCAGCCCAGAAGTTAAGATTTCACCTTCCAGTGCAGGGGGTGCGGGTTCAATATCTGGTCGGGTAACTAAGATCCCACATACCTCACAAACAAGAAACCAAAATATATAAAACAGAAGCAATATTGTAACAAATTCCATAAAGAAAAAAAACACAGAGAAAGACACTACCAAAAAAGAAAATTATAGGCCAATATCTTTGATAAATATAGTTGCAAAAATTCTCAACAGAATATTAGAAAACCGAATCTGACAACACATAACAAGATCATACACCATGAGCAAATTTGATTCACCCCAGGGTCACAAAGTTGTTTCAACATATGCAAATTAATCAATGTGATACACCCCATCAACAAAGGAAAAACAAAAAACAAATGATCATCTCAATAGATGATGAAAAATGCATTTGAAAAACTTCAACATCCATTCATGATAAAAACACTTACCAAAGTGGGTACAGAGGAAACATATCTCAACATAATAAAAGCTATTTATGACAAACCCACAGCCAATATAATACTCAATGTTCATAAGCTGAAAGCCTTCCTGCTAAAATCTGGAACAAGACAAGGATGCCCACTCTCACCCCTTCTCTTCAACATAGTATTGGAAGTCCTAGCCACAACAGTCAGACAAGAAAAAGAAATAAATTCTAACCAAATTGAAAGGGAAGAGGTAAAATTGACACTATATGCAGATGACATGATAATACATATAAAGATAACCCTAAGAATTCCACACAAAAACAACTAGAACTGATAAACAAATTCAGCAAAGTAGCAGGATACAAGATAAGCATAGATAAATTGGTTGCATTTCTTTTTTTTCACTTATTTTGGCTGCATTCGGTCTTCATTGCTGTGCAAGGGCTTTCTCTAGTTGTGGCCAGTGGGGGTTACTTTTCCTTGTGGTGCACAGGCTTCTCATTGCAGTGGTTTCTCTTGTTGCAGAGCACAGGCTCTAGGCAGGCGGGCTTCAGTAGTTGTGGCACACGGGCTAAGTAGTTGTGGCTCACGGGCTCTAGAGTGCAGCCTAAGTAGTTGTGGTGCACAGGTTTAGTTGCTCCACAGTATGTGGGATATTCCCGGACCAGGGCTCGAACCCATGTCCCCTGTATTGGCAGGCGGATTCTCAATCATGGAGCCACCAGGGAAGTCCCTGGTTGCATTTCTTTACACTAACAATGAAATATCAGGAAGTGAATGTAAACAAGCAATCGCTTTTAAAATGGCATCAAAAAAAAATACTTAGGGGCTTCCCTGGTGGTGCAGTGGTTGGGAGTCCGCCTGCCGATGCAGGGGACACAGGTTCGTGCCCCGGTCCGGGAGGATCCCACGTGCCGCGGAGCGGCTGGGCCCGTGAGCCACGGCCGCTGAGCCTGCGCGTCCGGAGCCTGTGCTCCGCAACGGGAGAGGCCGCAACAGTGAGAGGCCTGCGTACCGAAAAAAAAAAAAAAAAAAAAAACTTAGGAGTAAACCTCACCAAGGAGGTGAAAGACTTATATGCTGAGAATTACAAAACATTAGTAAAGGAAACTGAAGATGATTCAAAGAAATGGAAAGACATCTCACGTTCTTGGATGGCAAGATATAATAGTGTTAAAATGGACATACTACCCAGGGCAATCTACAGGTTTACTGTGATCCCTATCAAATTACCCATGACATTTTCCCCAGAACTAGAACAAATAATCCTAAAGTGTATATAGAACCATAAAAAGACAGAATTGTCAACACAATCCTGAGGAAAAGGAACAAAGCAGGGGGCATAACCCTCCCTGACTTCAGACAATACTACAAAGTTACAGTAAGCAAAACCGCAAGGTATTGGCACAGAAGGACATATATGGATCAATGGAATAGAATAGAGAGCCCAGAAATAAACCCACACACCTATGGTCAATTAACCTTCTACATAGGAGGCAAGAATATACAATGGGGAATAGACAGTCTCTTCAGCAAGAGGTGTTTTGAAAGTTGGACAGCCATATGCAAATCAGTGAATTCAGAACATACCCTCACACCATACACAACAATAAACTCAAAACGGTTTATATGCTTAAATATAAGATAGGAAACCTTAAAACTCCTAGAAGAGAACATAAGCAAAACATTCTTTGACATAAATCATACCACAGTTTTCCTAGGTAGATCTCCTAGGGCAGTACAAATACAGTAAGTCACCTACATATGAGCTTTAAGTTGCAAACTTTCAAAGATGCAAACGTCAATTTGCATGTCCAATCATGTAAGTTAGTTCACATGTCTGGCTGGCATACATTGTCATGGGTGTGCATCCTCTATAAGTGGCTGTGCTTTTGTGTAGTTTACAGTACTGTGTAGAGTACAGTAGTACAGTACCTTTATTTCAAGCCCAAGATGTCTGGAGGCAAGCATAAAAGCAGCGGTGATGTAGCTGGTACTGCTAAGAAGTGCCACATGATAATGATGGAAACAAAAGTGAAAATAATTGAGAGACTGGAGCGAGGCAAGATGTTAGACATCGCTCATTCTTATAACATGCATCATTCAACCATTGGCATGATTCTAAATAACAAGGACAAGATCATGGAACATGTGAAGTCTGCCATGCCAATGATGTTGACAAAATATCAAAGAAGCATGGAAAAGTGATGGAGATGCAGAAACTTCTCAGTGTATGGATGTAGGATCAACATCCTGCTTGGCTTAATGCTGATTCAAGAGAAAGCTAAAAAGCCTTTATGAAGACGTGAAGAAGAAACACGGCAAAGAATAAGAGGGCACATCTTTTAATGCCAGCCATGGCTGGTTTCATTGGTTCAAGGCTAGAGCCAACCTTCGCAATGTAAAAGTGAGTGGATAGGCAGCTAGTGCAGATAGGGTAGCTGTCCAGGAACTTCATGAAACATTTTGAGAAATTATTGATGATGGTGTTGACTTACTGAAGCAGGTTTTTAATGTCGATGAGACACAACTGTACTGGAAGAGGATGCTGGACCGAAGTTACATCAGTAAGGAGGAAGAGTTGATGCCGGGCTATAAAGCAGCAAAGGATAGGCTAACTGTTGTTTGGTAGCAATGCTTCTGGTGATATGAAGCTGAAGCCTCTCTTAGTTTATCATTCAGAGAACCCAAGAACCCTTAAAAACATAGCCAAGGGCTCTCTTCCTGTTGTGTGGACGTGTAACCCCCAAAGCCTGGAAAACACAGGCCATTTCCCAGGACTGGTTTTTCCACCACTTTGTCCCAGAGGTAGAGAAATACTGCTTGGAGAAGGCTGTCCCAGCAAAACATTCTTTTGCTGCTCGACAATGCTCTGGGCCACACCCAATTCATGGATGACTTTCATCCCAATGTCAAGGTAGTGCATCTGTCACTGAATACTACGTTGCTCATCCAACCTATGGACCAGGGAGTTGGAGCGACTTTCAAGAAATATTATTTATGTCACACAATTTGTCAGACAGTAAATGTAAGTGACAAATCAGGAACAACCTAGGGACAATTTTGGAAGAACTATAACATCTACAAGGCCATAAAAAACATTGACTTTGCTTGGTGTGAGGGTATGGTGGTCACCATCAATGGGGTTTGGAAGAACTCTGCCCACAGTTTGTTCATGATTTTTATGGATTTGAGAATGTAGACCAGAAGTCCAAAGAGGTCTTCCACCAACATAGTGACCCTCAGCGAGAAGCTGGAGTTAAAATCTGCAAGAGGACCATTTCATTGAACTCCTTGCTGTGCAACATGAGGAGCTTACTGATGAAGACGAGACGGAATTGGAGGCCCAGAGAAAGTATGAAGAGGGACAGTAGGAAGAAGAAAAAGTAACTGAAGAACTGAAGAGATTCACGACACAGAAAATGGCAAGGGAATTTTCTTTATTTGAGGAGGCACTGTTAGCTTTTGAGGTAAAGGACACGAACCTAGAATGGTACCCAAAGTTGCAGCAGCCATTCAGAATGCAATCCAGTGCTACCTTGCAATCTATGATGAGAAAAAGAAGAGCTACTTCTCAGACATCAATGGATCATTTTTTCAAGAGGATAGATAGAATTAAATCCACCAAGGAACCAGAAGCTGTGCCATCAACGTCAGACGTGACTAAAGTGGCAGCTTGCCCTCTGTCTACTACTGCTGATAATCCTTCACTCCTACCTTCTCCCACCTCCTCTCCCTCCTCCAAACAGTAACTCTTCTCACCTGTTCCCTTAATGCCAGCCAGAGTATCCCAGCTGTTGTACTGTATTACTGTACTTTTCACATGACTGTACTGTAAGATTAAAAAGGTTTTCTTTATTCTTGTGTTCATTTTTTATGTATTGTTTGTGTGAAGACTATTGTGAACCTATTATGGTACAGTAACATATAGCCGACTGTGTAAGTTGGGTACCTAGGCTAACTTTATTGGATGTACAAACAAATTGGACTTACAAATGAACTCTTGGAACAGAACTTGTTCATATGTAGGGGACTTACTGTAACAGCAAACAGAAACAGGAGCTAAGCAAACTTATGTGATTTGCACAGCAAAGGAAACCATAATCAAAATGAAAATAAAACCTATGGATTGCGAAAAAATATTAGCAATTGATGAGACTGACAAGGGCTTAATTTCCAAAATATACAAACAGCTCATACAACTCAATAACAAAATAACATATAACTCAATGGAAAAATGGGTAGAAAACCTAAATAAACATTTCTCCAAAGAAGACATACAGATAGACAATAGGCACATGAAAAGATGCTCATCATCACTAATTATTAGAGAAATGCAAATCCAAATTACAATGAGGTACCACTTCACACTGATCAGAATGGACCATCATTAAAAAAAATCTACAATTAACAAATGCTGGAGGAGGTGTGGAGAAAAGGGAACCCTCCTCCACTGTTGATGGGAATGTAAACTGACACAACCACTATGGAGAACAGTATGAGGGTTCCTTAAAAACTACAAATAGAACTACCATATGACACAGCAATCACACTACTGGGCATATACCCTGAGAAAAGCATAATTCAAAAAGATACATGTACCACAACGTTCACTGTAGCACTATTAACAATAGCCAAGACATAGAAGCAACCTAAACGACCATCGACAGATGAATATATAAAGAAAACTTGGCACATATATACAATGAAGTATTACTCAGCCATAAAAAGGAACAAAATTGAGTTATTTTTAGTGAGGTGGTTGGATCTAGAGTCTGTCATACCGAGTAAAGTAAGTCAGAAAGAGAAAAACAAATACCGTATGCTAACAGATATATATGGAATCTAGAAACATGGTACTGACGAACCTAGTGACAGGGCAGGACTAAAGACACAGATGTAGAGAATGGACTTAAGGACACGGGAGAGAAAGGGAGACGGGGACGTAGTGAGAGAGTAGCACTGACATATATACACTACCAAATGTAAAATAGCTAGTGGTAAGCTGCCGCACAGTATAGGGAGATCAGCTCGGTGCTTTGTGTCCCCCTAGAGGGGTGGGATAGGGAAGGTGGAGGGAAGCTCAAGAGCGGGGAATATGGGGAATATATATATATAGAGAGAGAGCTGATTCACTTTGTTTTAAAGCAGAAACTAGCACAATGTTATAAAGCAATTATACTGCAATAAACATGTATTTAAAAAAAACACAACATCGTAAATCAACTACACTTGAAAATATTTTTAAATGCAAAAAAATTTTTTAATTAATTTTATTGTGTGTGCATACCACAGGCTCAATATATAAATTATGTCAAATTGATTACATTGTTTTTCAAAATAAAGAATTTTGCATATTTTACATCTTCATAATATAAATGCAGAAAAGCTATGTTTTTTGTAAAGTTCAGAAGTGGTCATTTTGCTCATTCTGTATACTATAAACCACTAACTTTATTAAAAACGGATGCATGACCTCTTCCTTGCAAAGAAATATTTCTCCACTCACACAGGTTTAATTGAAGGTTCCGCCATGAACTGACTTGCCACCTTAGAGACACGAGATTTGCATCCTGAAATTTCTTTCTTGCAAAAATGTCCAATTAGCATCCTAGCATTACAGAAAAGAAATGCTTTTGTACAGATCTCAAATTCCAGGCAAATTTACTCAAGACATCATGTATTTTTAAATTATCAACCCTCAGCTGAGGTATTTAAAAATCAACAAAAACATAATTTTGTCTTCCCTTTCATTTATTCTGGTTCTAAGTGGTCATTCTAAATGAAAGTATTTGAGTATGTTAATGTCACCGTGTAACATCCTACTTCAAATGACTACCGTCTCTCCACAGATGAAATATGAGGAACTCATAATTAGGCTCGCCAAAGATTTACTCTCCGAATCTGTATTACCCTTCTGCTGAACTCCACACTGTTCATTATTTTCGGAGAATATTCTTTTTCTTGTATGGACATCTCACAGGTTGTTTCAATTCATGTAGCTTTTTCCTACAATTTTATGCCTAGTTTATTTCTGAAAAAATGCATTATTTCAGATTGATAATTATAGACACAAAGACTTCTCTATAACTCCCTGATTGTTTCAGGAACTCCTTCTTTTTTTTCTAATATCTACATTCTGAAGTTCTCCACAAAGTATTACTACAATTGCATTTACATAAGTGTCTACATATTAATCACACAATTATGCATTTACAATTGTATTATGATTTATTGCTAACTTTGGAGCATAAACATAGCTGTCTTATTTACTACCCTCTTGGAAATCACTTTAATATTTGCACTTAGGACTTGAAAGAGAATGGATAAATAAAATCCTGAAGAATATGCAAATACAAGTTGTATATTTCTCATAAAATTAGGTGATTATCAAACCTTTATCCAGAAAAAAGAAGAGCCCAGATACTCTGCAGGCAAAACACTCGAGAATGTAGAGTCTTTCAGCAGGAAAACATGCAGTAATCCATTTGGCAGAGTTTACCTGTCACCAACTGGGGTTAGTGACCTATGCATTCCTTACATGCAACATATCACGAGAGGAAAAATGGAATATGTCAGTTGTGGCAATAAGTATAATGAAGTTTTGTAGCAGGTCATGCTCATATATTCAACACAGGTACAATCAAAATTTTGCTCAATTCTGGTAAATCTAAGTCTGTATCTGTTACCTTGTCTTTAAATATGAAATGTTGGAAGTGACTTACCAAAAAAAAAAAAACGAAGCGTTTTGGTATTTTGTTTGTTTAATTACGGTCATGGTGAGTAAGACATAGCTCAAAACAGCTTATGTGACTTAGTGATTCTCTCATCAGGAAATACAGTTTCTACTTCCTTGCTTATTCTCCACATCCTGTAGTAAATAAAGTTTCAATGAATGATACATCTGCATTGCAAAAAGAAGAGAAACCTTACTTGTGTCGATAAGATAATTTTGACAGGTTTTACCACGTATTTCAGTGTTTCTGGGGATGGACACAAGCCAGAGCTCCCTACTTGGACATTTTCACTGATGTCATTCCCCTTGATCCACAATTTGAAAGTGGATAAAAATGTTTTCTGTTTCCTCCTTTAAGAAATTAAATAAAGAATTCTGTCTAGACATGATCCTCTAATGATTTTCAGTCAGTGGTCATCAACAGAGGAAAAGCACAGAATCTCATACCAACAGAAGGATCACATTCAGTCAGGTAAGAATATTCTCCCTGAAATCAGAGCTTCATCTTTTTTTTTTAACATCTTTATTGGAGTATAATTGCTTTACAATGGTGTGTTAGTTTCTGCTTTATAACAAAGTGAATCAGTTATACATATACATATGTTCCCATATCTCCTCCCTCTTCGTCTCCCTCCCTCCCACCCTCCCCATCCCACCCATCCAGGTGATCACAAAGCACTGAGCTGATCTCTCTGTGCTATGCGGCTGCTTCCCACTAGCTATCTATTTTACGTTTGGTAGTGTACATATGTCCATGCAACTCTCTCACTTTATCACAGCTTACCCTTCCCCCTGCCCATATCCTCAAGTGCATTCTCTAGTAGGTCTGTGTCTTTATTCCTGTCCTGCCCCCAGGCCCTTCACGACACTTCTTTTTTTGTTAGATTCCATATATATGTGTTAGCATATGGTATTTGTCTTTCTCTGACTTACTTCACTCTGTATGACAGATTCTAGGTCCATCCACCTCACTACAAATAACTCCATTTCTTTTCATTTTATGGCTGAGTAATATTCCATTGTATATATGTGCCACATCTTCTTTATCCATTCATCCGATGATGGACACTTAGGTTGTTTCCATCTCCTGGTTATTGTAAATAGAGCTGCAATGAACATTTTGGTACATGATTCTTTTTGAATTATGGTTTTCTCAGGGTATATTCCCAGTAGTGGGATTGCTGGGTCAAATGGTACAAAGCTACAGTAATCAAGACAGTATGGTATTGGTACAAAAACAGAAATATAGATCAATGGAACAGGATAGAAAGCCCAGAGATAAACCCACACACATATGGTCACCTTATCTTTGATAAAGGAGGCAGGAATGTACAGTGGAGAAAGGACAGTCTCTTCAATAAGTGGTGCTGGGAAAACTGGACAGGTACGTGTAAAAGTATGAGACTAGAACACCCCCTAACACCATACACAAAAATAAGCTCAAAATGGATTAAAGACCTAAATGTAAGGCCAGAAACTATCAAACTCTTAGAGGAAAACATAGGCAGAACACTCTATGACATAAATCGCAGCAAGATTCTTTTTGACCCACCTCCTAGAGAAATGGAAATAAAAACAAAAATAAACAAATGGGACCTAATGAAACT
>RJWK010044115.1:0-18501 GCA_004363435.1 Platanista minor
GGAAGGATCCATGACCCACAAAGCCTTTATTAGCTCTTTCAGCTTCACTTAACTACACTAATGGCTTGGTCACAGCTGACTGGTCCCAAATTAGCCAGTGATTTTCTTTTAATTTACCGTGGCTCAGTCCCCCTGTAATACAGGTAGAGAAGGCATATTTGTTCCCAAATTCCCCTCCTGGGGTTAATCACGCACAGAACAAAACTCCATCTGAGCCACTTAATGATTTCATTTCCACCCAGGGTCTGGAGGAGCCGCGGCTACAACACCAACGCGGGTCCCTCGCTCCGCACACCCCACGTGCTTGAGCGAGAGGGCGGGCCGGCCAGGCCCAGGACTGCAGTCTCCCTTCCTTCCCGAGGGCTACAGCGCCCCTGCTCCGCCAGGTGCCTGAAGCTGGAGCCGAGTGCACGCCGTACGCCGCCCGCCAGCACGCATGTCCGGTTCCTTTCCTCGGGTACCCTGGCAGGTTCCACGGGGTCCTCTGGCACACACCTGTAGGCTACCCACCTCCTCTCCTGCCGTGATCTCCACCACACCCTGTCTTCCAAACATTCAGGGCCAGGCCCACGTCCCTAACTGTCCTCCACACCTTCCCGCAGGGGTGTCCCCTGCCTAGAAGCCCCTCCTCGTTGCCGGAGCCTGGAGAAGCCTCCGATAAATGTCCCCTCGCAGGGAAGTCCACACTTTCTCTCAAACAGAGACCGCTCCCTCCTCTGCTCTCCTGTCTATGCTCACACAACCCTGCGTTATGTCTGTGCCTGTCGGCCTCCCACCACCCCGAGCCCCTGAGGATGCGACAGAATGTTCGCCTGGGGAGCCACTCGCAGCTGCCTGTAAACGGTCAGGACGCTTCATTTGCGTTAGTAGCCCTACCACAGTTCATGGATGCGGACGTGAACTGTAGTCATCATTAAACTAAGATGCTCAAAGCTCTGCCATCTGCTCAGGCTTCCCAAGTGGCGATAAAATCTAACCCCTGCGTCGCACACAGGCTTCGCCTTCGGGAAACCTGTTTTCGCAAGGAAATGGCACCATCTGGTGGTTTCCGGCAGAACTGGCGCTCAGCTTGGACCGTGGAGCCGGCGGGGCCCCTTCACTGAAGCGTGACCCAGGAGCCCGAGGCTGAGGCCTGGCCAGCCGAGCGTCTCTCGGCGCTTCCCCAGGAGCGTGAGGAGAGGTCGGTCGGGAAGGCCGAGCGTCCGGGACTGCAGAGAGTGGCCCGTGGACCTCCTCCCTCCCTCCGTCCTCCTGCCGAGGTCTGGACCGCAGCCCCGCCCGCAAAGGTCGGCCTGGTCCTGCCCCAGGCACTCTCAGGGGCCACCCCTCCAGCCCGGCCCTGTGCTTCCATCCACCTGCAAGGCCACATCAGGACCCAACAGCCTACCCCACGAGACCCCTTCCTGGGCAGGGCACCCCTGATGCCAACTGTCCCCACGCCCCTCCTTCCCCACTCTGCACGTGCCACCATCACCAGGTCACCTCCGTCCTGTCTCAAGCCCATCCCCTCGCTCCCTGGGGACCCCTCCTGGGCTCCCCGCCCCCATCCTGCACCGCAGCCCGGCTCCACAGGTAACGCTCCTGCGCTTCCCATCTCTGCTGGGGCAAGGCCCCACCCGCGTGGCCTGGCCCGGGCCCCTCTCAGCTCCCTCCTCTATGGCCCTCTCCCTCCGCTCCTGTCCAGCCAGAGCAGGCTTGCTGCTTTTCCTCCTGTCCGGGAGCCCCTGCCTGGCCAGGCCTGCTGCCACTCTGCTCACTCCCCTCCCCTCTGCTACACAAACAGGCAGAGAGAGGGGAGCCGGGAGGGGACAGTGATGGGAAGGAAGTGCAGGCATTCCTGACCTCTAGGTATAGCGGGGCAGGTGGCTACGGACCCGTCCTACCTCTACCCCCTCCCCTCCACAGTGTCGGGCTGGCCAAGGTCACCACCACCACCACTACTGTCCACCAGAACGACCCCTCACCCCAGCGTACTACTGCACAGTGGTATGGCCTGAGACGGCCTTTCCAATCCTGGCCATGCATCTAATGGTTGTGTGGCATCAGGAAAGCCACTTAACCTCTCTGAACTTCCAGTTCTTCACCTGCAAAACGAGGTGATGATTTTAAAATAAGCGAAAGTAAATCTCAGTTCCCTTCTCTGATCAGGGCAAGTTCCCATTATATATAGTACTTCTCCTTCACGGTAGTTGTGAAAATCGTGACTAATGTAGTCTAAAACTTGTCTCCCCTGTCAAACCCAAAGTTCCAGCAGGACAGGGACGGGGGTTTTGTTTACTGCATGTTCCCCAGCCCAGCCCAGCCCAGGGCCCACACACAAAGTTGCTGAGAAAGGAGGCCTGGAGCCAGAGGGCCAGGCTGGGCTCCATCACTCTTCAATCACAAAGTGCCCCTGGTCAAGGTAACCACCTCTTGGTCTTACGTGGTCTCCTCACTAATAATAAAAGTATCTACACCAAAGGGCTGCTTGGGTTAAGTGCTTATAGTCCCTGGTACATGCTAAGAGGTCACCAAACACTGGCTGTTATTCTACTAGACACTCAATAAATGTGAGAACGATATCTCCAGTCTCTGGTCTGTGTGTAAAGAGCTTGGAAGTCCTCACCCATCCTCGCAATAAGAAAAAGAGGTGACTAAACCGAAGAGCAACAACTCTTCCCAGATCCATCAGAGAACTAAGGTCATGGGGTAAACCGCTGACCTGAAACTAGGAGAGACATACAGGTGGATACAGAGACTCACAATGCACCAGAGCAGAACCTCCAGGAACCAGGGCCAGGGAGCAAGGCTTAAACTATAGTTGATGGACTACTGGTAACTCAGTGTGGACAGGCTTGAGAGTTAACAAGTCCAGGAGGCCAGTCTTAGGAAGGACCTAAGGAACCCCACCAGGTTCTCACAGTGAAGATCAGAGAAACCTCCCCCACCCCCATCTCCCAGCAAGAGGAGGGGGAAATAGCCATTTTGAAATATGTCTTAAGCATTCTGTTTTCCTTAACAAAGCCCTGCTCTCAAGGAAAACTATTTTGCCAGAACCTACCTGGCCAAGGAAAGGAAAATATTCAACTGTAGCCCCCTCCCGCTTTCCCATCCTTCCTGAGGTAGGAGTGGGGGAAGAGCTCAGAAACACATGTGAAGGTCACAGGCCAGGGGCACAGGTTAACTGAGACCAAGACCAAGTTAGAGGATTACAGGATGCTCCCCTCCCACCTCACCACATCAATAGGGCTCCTGTAAAGTAAGAGGGGATTACACCTCAAAGAACTGCAAGCTTCAGGACCTATTTAAGGAAGAATCTCTAGGGAAACCCAAAGATAAAAAGCAAGGACATGGGGCTTACCTGGTGGCACAGTGGTTGAGAGTCCGCCTGCCGATGCAGGGGACACAGGTTTGTGCCCCGGTCCAGGAAGATCCCACATGCCGCGGAGCGGCTGGGCCCATGAGCCATGGCTGCTGAGCCTGCGCGTCCGGAGCCTGTGCTCCGCAACGGGAGAGGCCACAACAGCGAGAGGCCCGCGTACCGCAAAAAAAAAAAAAAAGCAAGGACATGAAAGGAAATTTTAGCCTCTGACACCACAGCTGCTGGAAGGAGTAACACAGCCTGACCCCTAACCAGACAAGTATAAAACCTCACACTGAAGGCCTGTCTACCTCAGTTCCTCTATCTCATTCATCTTACCTGGCTTTCAGCAAAAAACTACAAGGTATGATGAAAGGTGAAACCTACATTCTGAAGAGACAGAGCAAGCATCAGAACCAGACTCGGACATGGCAAAGAGGTTGGAATTACCAGACTGGAAATTTAAAACAACCTTGATAAATAGGCTAAGGGCTCTAGTGGAAAAGGTGGACACCATGCAAGAACACATGGGTAACATAAGTAGAGAGATGGGAACCCCGAGAAAGAATCATAAGGAAATGCCAGAAATAAGAAACACTGAAATAGAAATGAAGAATGCCTTTGATGGGCTCATCTGCAGACTAGACTTGGACAAGGAAAGAGTCAGTGAGGTTTAAGAAATGTCAGTAGAAATTTTCCAAATGGAAAAGCAAAGAGAAAAAAAAAAAGAATGAAAAGAAGTGGAAGAGAATATGCAAGAACTGGCGGACAATTACAAAAGGTGTAGCATTTGAGTAATGGGAACACCAGGAGAGAAACAAAAAGAACAGAAAAAATATTTGAGGTAATAATAGTTGAGAATTTTCCAAAATTAATGACAGACCCCAAACAACAAATCCAGGAAGCTCTGAACACCAAGCACCGATAAACACCGAAACATCTACACTTGAACATATATTCAAACTGCAGAAAATGAAACACACACACAAAAAATCTTGAAAGCTGGGGTGTGGGGACCTTACCCAGAGAGGAGCAGGATAAAAACACATCCAACTTCCCTTCAGAAACCATGCCAGCAAGAAGAGAGTGGAGCAAAATATTCAAAGTGTTGGTGGGGGGGGAGAAAAAAACCCTAGACTTCTGTATTCTTCAAAGCTGTCCTTCAGAATGAAATGGAAATACTTTCTCAGACAAAGGAAACTGTTGCCAGCAGACATGCCTTGCGAGAAATGTTAACAGTTCTTCAAGAGGTAAAAGGATGTAGGTCAGAAACATGGGTCTACATAAGGAAAGGAAGTGCTCTAGAGGAGGAGTAAATGAACATAAAATAACTGAGTGAAACAGACACGCCACACCTCCCCCAGGAAGTCCTCCTGCCCCGGCACAGCCCTGCCCCTAACACCTCAGGAGCCCCAGCACAGCCTGCTTCACACAATGGTAGGGGCCTGTCAGCTGTCTCCCCACAAGGCTGAGAGCCTGTGTCCCCAGAGGCAAGCCCGTGAGGTGCTCAGGGTCCGATGAACGAACGATGGCAAAGCACTCACACCAGAGGCCGGGATGGTGGTTAAATAGTGCATCTCTTTATCAGCAGTTCAGCAAGAAGACTCCAGTGCTGCCACTGTCACAAGGAAGGGATCACCTGCTGGATTCTCTCTGCCCAGGTGTGGTCGCTCCTCAGGTCAAGGGGGGGTTGGACATCCTTCCGACACAGGCAGCTCCTTGACCCTGAAGGGCATCAACCTGGGAGGCAGGGAAATGCCCAGGGGCGCATCATGGAAATGTGCGAAGGCTGACAGGCAGGGCTGGCAATGCCTCCTTAAGCCCGCTGCTCTCGCCATTCACAGAGCAGGATGCAGGAGTGGGATGACCCACGAGGAGGAGGGGTGGTGTGTCAGGCAGAGCTGGTGCGGGAGCCTGGCTCTGCACCTTCAAACACAGAGGTGCCAGCAGGCACCCCCAACTCCTCATCCCTGCTGACGTTAGCAAACCACTGACACGGCACTTGCCACGTGCTGGACCCCATGGTCCACGAGGCAACGTCCTGAAGTCAGGAAACAGGCACCAGGGCATGAAGCACTCGCCCACGCTGGAGCTGGAAGAAAGCCATCACCTGCTCCCCAGGGTGGCCTAATCTCTACAGTGAGTACAGCTGCACCACCACACCCTCCTCTTACAGTCATTTGGGTCAGATGAGAAACCTAAGCAAAGTGCCTTGTGCAGAGCTGGCATACAGTAAGCTCTCAATAAATGCCAGCACACACCTCCACGGCCCTCCTCTAAGCGTGCTGGTGGCCCCCCGTCAGCCACCACGATGCTCAGCATGGTCTCTCCTGCGTGGCAGAGGTGCATCAACCTTTGCCTCCTGGAGAGGCACCTCCTGGCCTCGGCACACCACCTTCCAGAGCAGCACAAACAGCCACTGCCATGACCATTGGTACCGCGTGCAGGCCGAGAGGACACACGACCCAAGGTCACGGCCCTGATCGGGGGCTGGGCCAAAACCTGTGCGCCCTCGCTCCCACCCCAGTGCTGTGTGACCCTGTGACTCAGAGAGGGGTCAGCAGACCAGCAGTGGCTACGCCCAGCAGCTCTAGCAACTCAAGAGCTGCAGGTCCCAGCGCGGCCTCGACTGCCTGGCCCCTGAGACCCCTGGGCCCATGGACAACTGAGAAGCACTGGTCTGCGACCCCACAGTGAAGAGTCAGAGACGCAAATCTGACCTTGACTCCAAGTCCTTCTAGAAATCTGAGAAGCGTGGTAGGAGCCTCAGGCATCTGCCTGCTCCCCGACCCCCAGTGGCCCAGGTACAGGCCCCTCGCTGGTATTCTCAAGCCCCACCCAGTGCGCCAGCTCCCTGCCCAGGGAGGCCATCCTCTTGGCCCAGCCCCTCACCTGTCAGCCCTCTCACCTGCTGCTCTCAGCAGTCTGAGTAGGAATTTCTCTCGTGAAGCTCCTGAGATGCCTCATCTGTAAGATGGCATATGCTGCAGGGGACAGAGGAGAGGAGAGGAGAGGAGAGACAGTGGGGAGACCACAGGACGGCAAAGGCCCCCTACCAGAGCACAGACCCAGACCGCCGCACAGGGCCAGGTGGGCCGGCAGCCCAAGCCTGGGCCCAGGAGCTGAGTCCAGGGAAGAGGCGCTCAGCCCAGAAGGGCCCCTGGCTTGGCCGGGTCCAGGGCTGGAGCTAAGGGAGACCCAACGGAGAGGCCAGCAGCGCTCCACCCACCTGCCCGCAGTTAGGACACGAATCAACTCGTCTCGAACGCTTACCTTCGTCTCACCTGCTCTATCCGTTCTCGCATGGCATCATTTCTCACCTCGCTTGGCACTTGGAAGATACGGGTATGGCTGCAAAACACCATCAGACGTTGGGGTTCCCGGGTTCCTTCTCTACTAACCAGTCACCATGGAACCTCCAGGGTTGGAATCATGGGGGACCATAGCTCTGACCCTGTCGCCATGAGCTTTTGAGCTGCACGTTCACCCTCCTTGTACCAGTAACACAAAGTGTTCTTTTTACTAACCAAGTACCCCTGAGCCCCCCAACGATCCTGGGCAGGTAGCAAATGGTCCTAAGGAGAGTCAAGGAGACAGAGAGGTTACGCGCCTTTGCTAGAGTTACAGAGCGGGTCTGAATTCCTCTCCAGCTTCGTCACCAGCTCTCTATCAACAGCATTGTGCCACAGTCACTATGGTTTAGAGATCCTTCTAGGACATTCTGTCACAAGGAAGCTGCAGGCTCCTCTTTGCTGCTGTTGTTTTTGTTTTATTTCACTGTTCTGGACTTGCCCTCCTCACCACGGTCCACTTCATGCACTTCCCAACTCCACACCCCAACAAACCCTCACAAACCCTCCACTCCAGGAAAAGCAGCCCGCCCACTGGACCACCATTCTTGACAGTGCCTTCTGGGTAATGCCTTGCTCTAGGTGCTTTGGGGTTTTCCCTGTGAATTCAGCTTTGATACTGCCTATGAGGACCCGCAGCCCAAACGTGCTCTGGAATATGGCTCATATAAAATGGAGCTGGTCAGTGCCCAAAGAGAGAGAGAAGAAAGGACAGAGGGCCTGAGGGGACAGGGGGATGCCTCTGAGAAGAAGGGGACACAAAGGCTGGACGGGGTTGGCCAAGGTGCCAGGCTCCTGCCCGTGTGGAAGGCCCCACCTGGCTCAGGCTCCTGTGTGTCCAGTCCCTGCCCAGACATGGGTCAGCCCAGGTGAACGTCCTGCTAGGAACCCTTCTGAAGCCTAGGCAGCAAAGCCGAGAACCTGTGCAGCCCGGCCCCCTACTGTGCCCTCCTAATGGCGTCCCCAACATGTCCTTCAGTGCTCACATGCTTCTCCACCCAGGTCACTTGTACCCTTTCAAATGGGGAACTTGGTTTATGTTGTTCTCTCTTCCAGAGGCCCTAGCAAACATCAGGTGGCCAGTACACATCTACCATATAAATGAGCATTCAGTGGTGCTTAATAAAAGGATATGCGACCCTGACTACGTACTTAATAAAACTAATAGGAGGATACCAAAATCAGTGGGTCGGAGGGAGAACCAGGCTGAGTTTATTGGTTTAAAATCTCCACAGAATATCCAGAGTGGAAAACTTGTATGTACATAATTGATTTCTGTCCCATGTCTCCAAAGCTTTAACCTACTTACACTACACAGCCAAGCTCTAAAAAATACCAGAGGATGATGTTCATATTGTCCAAACCAAGGAACTGCAACAGCTAGAGCTGGTAGTGTGGCCAGGTCAGGGGAGGACAAGCCTCCCTCATGCAGGGCGGTGGACGGGGGACAGTCACCAATTTTCATGATTTGGGCGACCTTGGCCGGCTTCCCATCCAAAAAAAACTTTTCCCAGGGAGGCCTCAAATTAGACCATTCCTCTTATGCAATTCTTGAGCATTTGAATCCTCTTTTAAAATGCTAATGCTGCTGGAAGGGGTAAACACAGGAAAACTGTACATCCTGAAGCAAAAGCACATTTCTTGAGAAACATATCTTCCTTGATAGGAGAGAGCAAAGCTGGCGATGGGGGCACAGGAAGGAAGCCAAGTCCAGAGATGAGAGAGGGCTCCTTCACAGCAGGGGGAAGCCCAGCGGAATCCCACAACGACTCTACTGGGAGAAGAGACCCAAGTGAACACGCATCCCAGAAGGAGACAGGGAAGCGTGTGCCGAGGCAGTGAGCCAGGTTCCAGGCCCAGCTCCCCTGTCTGGAGTCTTGCTCTTCAGAGCCAGGAGAGGCGGTGGCGGTGTAGATGGTCTGTGCAGGCTGGGGCTGACAAAGCAGCTACTGTGGAGCACAGAATTCTAGCCTCGGGCCTGAGAAACCTCCTCTCACCTCCGCCCAAGACGAGGGCTTTGGCTTTTGCACTTTACGAGCTTATTTTCTTTTATCTCTTTAAAGTGCAGCCACTTCTGAACAAGTCAAATGCAAAACCAATAGAAATCTGAAATTTATTCAGAAGCATTTGAGAAATGGTAAGCAAGCCCAGTTTTCCAACCCCTCTAGTCATTTTAAAATTTAGCAATGAGCTGGGCTTTCAAGATAGCAAAAATATTCCCTTCAGACCCCAAAGTAAGGGAATCCCTGGAGGCACGGGTTCGAGCCCTGGTCTGGGAAGATCCCACATGCCGCGGAGCAACTGAACCCATGCGCCACAACTACTGAGCCTGCATTCTAGAGCCCATGGGCCGCAACTACTGAGCCTGGGTGCCAGAACTACTGAAGCCTCCACGCCTACAGCCCATGCTCCGCAACAAGAGAAGCCACTGCAATGAGAAATGAGAAGCCCGCACACTGCAACGAAGGCTCAACGCAGAGAAGAGAAAAAAAAAAAGACCACAAAGTGAGGCTGAAAAACTCAAAGGAGTCGACGTCTCTAGAGAAGGAGAGCCACGGGTTTGTGTCGGCCAGTAATCCCGAAGAGGGGGCCTTGTGCCTTCTCTGCTTCCCCCTCCTCACATCGTGTCTGGCTTGGGGCAGGTGAGGTGCTTTACCTCCATCTTATGAACTGGATTCTTGTCCTTTCCTCCAGGACCTCCTGACTCTGGTTTGTTAACAAACCAGACTTTGAGAGGTGGTGCTTCACCTAGGAAATCCGGGTGGAGTCCCAGTGGTTACTGACCAGCAAGGACCCCCCTGCCAGGGTGGAGCCCAGCCTGGACAAGCTCTGCCCACTTGCCCAGGGCCCTCTGCGGTAGGGCCCGCCTCCCGCTTCCCCTCCCCTCGCCCCCCAGGACAGGCGGCTCAAAGGCTCCGTTACCGCGTCTCTGGCCGCATGAGCACCTTGGCCATGCGTGGGAGGGCAGCTGGCGGACACCTTCTCCTTGATGTCCTGGGAAGCCTCTTCCTCAGTCTGGAAGGCAAGCACTTTCCCTCAGCAAGTGTCACTCCTTCCGGCCCCAATTCTCCCTCCTCCTCCTTTTCCCCTTTCTCCTTCCAGGTCACAACACACACACGCGTGCCCACACAAACACGCTGGATCGCACAGTTCCTGCAATTGGCTCGCCTACTGCTACCTTCCCGTGGAATTCCAGGGACTCAGTAAGTCATGGGCCCAAGGTCCTCCTGAGACACCCTGCAGCAGGGCCACGCAACTGAAACCCCCTCCCCTCCCGTGTGCCTGAGACGCAGGGCGGGGCTGGTGGTGACGCCAGCTCGTCTCTGGCGAGGGGACAGCCCGGGTCCTTCCGGACATGTGGTGGATCAGACACGGCTCTAGGCAGGCTGGTGGGCAATGAGCTTGGGTTTCCTGGTTGTAGGGGGAGGGACGTCCAGCTCCCTGCACCCACTGAGGCCAGCTCTCTACAATCTGTGGTACCCTGAGTCCCACAGGAATCTCACTCACCTTTTTCAACCAGTGCTGTACTACAGACACAGCCTCGCTCTCCTCAACTTCCACGTCCTGCAACAAAGTGGTAAGTCGATGCCCTCAGAATACAGAGAGACCCAGCCCCTCCTCCATTATCCACAGTTAGCACTGTGAGATCTTCTCTCCAGAAGTGCAGCAGGGGCTCAGAGGGGAAATGATACCTGACACACTTTCCACCTGGCTACCACCAGCCCCACTTACCGAAATGACTTTCGGTGGGAAGGGGAACCCGGCACCTTTCCGGGCGAGAATGTACACAATCCATGTTGTAATTATCATCTTTGGACTTAGGCCAGGCCTCCGTCGTGGCTCCCTTCTTCCATTGAAGCAGGCTGAGAACTCCTCTGGCACAAGGAGGTCCTTGGAGGGAGGTGCCCACCTGATTGGCCGGCCAATGATGATGTGACAATGGCCTCATTTAATCCGCAGGGTCAGAGGGGAAGTAGAAAAGAAAGGTAAGGAAGTGTCCACATCAGTGATGGCCACAGCTCAGAGGAGGAGGTGGGACGTGGGCAGTCAGGATATGAGCCTGAGGAAGACACAAGGGGGGAGTTACTGAATCAAAGGTAGAAATTATGGAGGGGAGGGGAGGCTTATGGCGGGTCACCCACTCTTGAGCACTGCTGAAGCAGAAAGAGATTTTATAGTCAAAAGAATAAATTTGTAATGAAATAACCTGGGCCCTCTAGACATTCATTCAAATCATGCCACAGCATTTCTTATTCTTCCTCTTACATACGGGGAGAAAGGGCCTGTCCACCCAGAAAACATCAAAGATGGAGGAGCAAAACTCTCAACAAGGACATTTTACTTTTGTGTCTACTTTGTTTACACAAGTGATTCAAATCACAAAAAATAATCCAAACAATAAGAGGTAAAGGGTAAAAAGTGCAAGTGCCATTTCTTGTGAAGCATATTTCCTGATTTTCCCAAGTCACCCATGGTGGACTGTCTAGGTTGAAGGACAGTTAAGTGGAAACAAAAGGGGGATTCTGTTGTGACTTCATAGTTGGGGGCAAACAACTGACAGGGGCTCAGATAGCTGCTATTCCCATCTAGAACCTTCACCAGGGAAGTGAAGCTCACAATATCCTAAAGCAAATGTTTAGCTGCTCTCAAAAGTAGTTGTAGCCTAACCCTGAGACTATTCTCAAGGTCTCAGAAATGAGGGTTGTAATCCTGTCTCCACCACTAACTTGTTATGTGATGTTGACCAAATCATTCGTCCCTCTGGTCTTAGTTTCTTTGTCTTCAAAATGAAAAGAAAAGGTATAATGTCTCTAGTTTTCTTCCAGCTGTAATACTCTAGAAATGTTCTACTCTGATTCTTCTGAAGAGTATAGAAAACCTTTATCTCACTCTCCCCAACTTCCCTAAAATAGCCACTATATCTCCTCACTCTCAACAAATCATCTCAATTTTACATCTTCTCTAGGCTATGCGAAGGCAACAAACAAATCCCCAAATGAAAGCCAAGACTCACTCTCACTCTCACAACACAAGTTCAGGGTAGCTGTGCTCCATGTGGTGACTTAGAGATACAGGGATGAATCCGTCCTCTGGCTCCATGTTGTCAGGATATGACCTCTGTGACTGCCAAGCAAAGGAAGAGAACACATGAAGGAATAAAATCACCTCTTCTGTTCCAGACCAAAGGCTTCTGCTTAAAGCTTTTTGGCCAATATTAGTCATATGACGCCAAACCAACGCCAAGGGAGACTAGAAGCTGTCAACCAGAAGATGAAATTACTCAACACCTCTGTTTCTGCTACTATCTCCTAAAAACTGTTTCCATCCTTACTGATGTAATTTTATTGTTTGAACACTTAAAACATCAATGTTATTCAAAAATTAAAACTACATGAAAAGACAAACTCAGGGAAGTTCCATCTCTTTCCCTGTCTCTTCAACTTTGTTCTTCAGAAGGATTTTCATAAGTTTCTAGGCTGTGCATCTGTGTTTATGTTTCCAAAATGAAACACATACATAAATCTATTCTCACATTTTATTACTATGTTATGAAATGCATACAGTAAAATATATAAATACATTCACAGCTCAGAAAAAAATGTTAAGCATGTGTGCACACACGCGCACACACACATCCATATGTTTATATACACACACGCACATACATACACATGTTTAACCACCACCCAGATCAAGATACAGAACATTTCCAGCACCCCAACAGGCCCCCAGACCCACAAGGGGACCAACATTTTGACATCTATCACCATAAGTGTTTTGCCTAGTATCCACTGTAGTACCATAACACAAATTATCTATCAAATTTACAATTGATGGACATTTGTATTATATCTAAAAGTTTGAAGCTTTTTAAAGTAATGCTGCTACGAACATTCTTTTACCTATCTTTTCCTTGACATAAGCACTAAATCTTCTGTACATATACATAACAAAGAGCAGAGTTGCTAGGTCATAGGCTTTACATATATTTAGTACTAGTATGTAACAAAGAGTACTGGGGACTTCCCTGGTGGCGCAATGGATAAGACTCTGCACTCCCAATACAGAGGGTCCAGGTTCGATCCCTGGTCAGGGAACTAGATCCCACATGCATGCCGCAACGAAGAGTTCACATGCCACAACTAAGGAGCCCGCCTGCCGCAACTAAGGAGCCAGTGAGCTGCAACTAAGGAGCCCACCTGCTGCAACTAAGACCTGGTGCAACCAAATAAATAAACAAAATATTTAAAGAATAAAAATAAAAACAAATTCTCACAAAATGTTAAAAAAAAAGAGAGAGTACTGCAAGGCGGTTGTACCAACTACTGCCTGTAATAGTTTTCCTGTTTCTGCCAACACTTGTTATTGTCACTCTTTTAAAGTTTAGACAGATGATTGGAGTTATAATGCTAACCAGGAATAGTTTATTTTTCACTTAATTAAGTGATTAATGGCATTATGCATCAGAGCTATATGGTTAATTCTATTTTTGAGGAACTGTCAAAATCTTTCCTAAATGGCAGCATCATTTCACATTCCCTCCACAAATACATGAGAGTTCCAATTTCTCCACATCTTTGCCAACATTGTTAGCATCTGTCACTCTGATATGAGACAGTCTAGTGACTATGAAGTAGTATCCCACTGTGGTTTTGATTTGTATTTCCCTAATGATTAATGATGCCACACACCTTTTCATGGGCTTATTGGCCATTTGTATATCTTCTTTGGAGAAATGTATATTCAAATCCTTTGCCATTTTACAATTGACTTATTTGACTTTTATTGTTGAGTTGTAAGAGTTCCTTATATATTCTGTGTACAGGAGTCTTATCAGATACATGCTTAGCAAATATTTTCTCCTATTCTATGGGCTGTCTTTTTCTTGATGATATCATCTGAAGAACAAAGTGATCAATAAAGTCATCATTTATCACAGAAAATGATGAAGTGCAATTTATCTATTTTTACTTTTGTTGCTTGTGCTTTTGGTGCTGTATCTAAGGAACTGTTGCCTAGCCCATGGTCATGAAGATTTATTCCTTTGTTTCTTCTAATAGTTTAACAGCTGTAGCTTTTACATTTATGTCTATGGTCTATTTTCAGTTATATATGGTGTGAGGTGGGGGTCCAACCTCATTCTTTTGCATGTGGAATCCAGTTGTCCTACCACCATTCGTTGAAAAGTACTTTCTCCATTGACCTGTGTTGGTACCCTTGTCAAAAATTAACTATAAATGCAAGGGTTTGTTTCTGGACGGTCAACTCCTTTCCATTGATACATGTATCTATCCTTATGCCAATGCCACACTCTCTTGATTACTATAGCTTTCTAGCATGTTATAACATTGAGAAGTGTGAGTCTCCAACTTTGCTCTCTTTTTTAAGATTATTTTGGCTATTGTGAGTTCCTTGCATTTCCACATGAATTTTAGGATTAGAATTGTCAAGTTTTGCAAAAAGAAAGAAAAAGCCTGTGGCATCTTGATAGGGATTGCATTGAATCTGTGGATTGATTGGCGAGTACTGTCATCTTCCCAACAATCTTCCATTCTAAGAACATGGGGTGTTTTTCTATTTATTTATATATTCTTTAATTTCTTTCATCAAAGTTTTGTAGTTTTCAATGTACAAGTCTTGTATTTCATTTATTAGGTTTATCCCTAAGCAGCATTTTATTCTTTTTGATGCTACTGTAAATGGAATTTTCCTTTTTTTTTTTTTTGCAGTACGCGGGCCTCTCATTGCTGTGGGCTCTCCCGTTGCAGAGCACAGGCTCTGGAGGCGCAGACTCAGCGGCCATGGCTCACGGGCCGAGCCACTCCGTGGCACGTGGGACCTTCCCGGACCTGGGCACAAACCCGTGTCCCCTGCGTCGGCAGGCAGACTCTCAACCACTGCGCCACCAGGGAAGCCCTGTAAATGGAACTTTCTTAATTTCATTTTTGAATTTAGCCTTTCTTCTATATAGAAATATAGTGGATTTTTAAGTATTAACCTTGTACATTATAACTTTGCTTAAATCATTGTTTGTAACAGTTTTTAGTGGTTTTCTTAGAATTTTCTACATACAAGGTCATGTCTTCTGTGAATAGAGATAATTTTCTTTCCTTTCCAGTCTGGATGCCTTTTCTTTTTCTTGCACAACTGCCCCCAGCTATGCATTGTTAAATAAAACTGGAGAGAGTATTCTTTTCTTGCTCCTGATTTTAAGAGAAAAGCATTGTCTTTTATCATTAAGTATGGCATTAAATGAGGGGTCTTTGTGGATTCCTTTTATCAGGTTGAAGACTTTTCCTTCCTATTCCTAGATTTTGAGTGTTTTTCTCACCAAAAAGCATTGGATCTTGCCAAATGCTTTTTCTGCATTTGAGATGATCAGGTGGTTTTTGTCTTTCACTCTATTAATATCGTATATTAATTTATGATTTTCAGGTGTTAAATGAATCTTGTACTCTTGGGATAATTCCACTTGTATATAATTCTTTTTATATGTTGCAGGATTCAGTTTGCTAGTATTTTGTTGAGGATTTTAGATCTAGATTTATAAGAGCTATTGGCCTTTAGTTTTATTTTCTTGTAATGGTCTTGTCTAGTCTGGTATCAAGGTAATACTGGCCTCATAGAATGGATTGGAATATGTTCCCTTCTCTTATATTTTTGGAAAGAGATTGCAAAAGATGGATAATACTAAACATCTAAATATTTGGTATATATTTAACTTTTTAAGAAACATCAAGCTTTCTTCAAAAGAGGCTGTGACATTTTACATTCCCAACAGCAATGTATGAAGGCTTGCATTTCTCCGTATCTTCATAACACTCATATTGTCTTTTTATTTTATAAATGTATTTATTTATTTATTTATTGGCTGCATTGGGTCTTTGTTGCTGCGTGCCGGCTTTCTCTAGTTGCAGTGAGCGGGGGCTACTCTTTGTTGCAGTGCGTGGGCTTCTCATTGCAGTGGCTTCTCTTGTTGTGGAGCACAGGCTCTAGGCACATGGGCTTCAGTAGTTGTGGCACTTGGGCTCAGTAGTTGTAGTGCACAGGCTTCGTTGCTCTGTGGCATGTGGGATCTTCCCAGACCAGGGCTCAAACCCATGTCCCCTACATTGGCAGGCAGATTCTTAACCCAATACACCACCAGGGAAATCCCTGTCTGTCTTTTTAAATCATAGCCATTCTAGTTGGTGTGTAAAGAGGTATACCATTGGGTTTTAATTTGTATTTTCCTAATCATTTATAATGTCAATAATCTTTTCATGTGTTTATTATCTACATACTTTTTTTTTTTTTTAATCTTTTGGCCACACCACACAGCACGTGAGATCTTAGTTCCCCAACCAGGGATTGAACCTGCGCCTCCTGCACTGGGGGTGCAGAGTCTTAACCACTGGATGACCAGGGAAGTCCCTACATATACTTTAGTTGGTGTAATATCTATTCAATTTTTTAAATTAGGTTTGTCTTTCTTTTGTTGAGTTTTAAGTTCTTTACATATTCTGAACACAAGTCTTCTATCAAATATATGATTTACAAATGTTTTCTCCCAATCTGTAGCTAGTCTTTTCATTTTCTTAATAGTTTCTCTTTTTTTTGAGAAGAAAAAGCTTTTACTTTTGATAAAATCAAATTCTACGTTTTTGATGGAGTATGCTTCTGGTGTCATATCTAAGAACTACAAGGTCATGAGGACTTTTTCCCTATGTTTTCTTCCAGAAGTTTTATAATTTTAACTCTTATATTTAGACCTATGATCCGCTTTGAGCGATTTTTTGTGTGTATAGCATGAGGAAGGATCTGAGTATATCGTTTTGCATATAAATATATAATTATACCAGCATCATTTGTTGAAAAGACTATCCTTTCCTCCCACTAAACTGCCTTGGCAGCTTTGCTGGAAATTCAATTGACCATAAGAGTTTATTTCTGTATCTCAATTTTGTTCCATTGACCTACATGCCTAGCCTTACACCAGTACCACACTGTCTAGATAATTATAGCTTTATAGTAAATTTTCAGACAAAGTAGTATAAGTTCTTTTTTTTTTTTATGGCTATCCTAGGTCCTTTGAATTTCCATGTAGAATTTAAAATTAGCTTGCCAATTACTTTTTTTTTAAATACTGTTGGAATTTCGATAGACATTGTTTTGAAGCTGTAAATCAATTTTTTCTAAGTTGTCTAGTTTGTTGGCACAAAGCTGTTCATAGTATTCCCACAGAGCCTTTTTAATACCGTGGGGTCAATGGTGATGTTCCCTCTTTCAATTCCGATTTTGGCAATTTGTGTCTTCTCTCTTTTTTCCTGCTCATCTTAGCTAAATATTTGTGTTTTCTATTGTTGTTAATCTTCTTGAAGACCACCTTTTGCTTACATTGCTTTTCCCTATTTTTTTCCCTCTGTTATTTTTTGGTTTTCTATTTCACTGATATCAAATGCAATCTTCATTGTTTTCCCCCTTGTGTTTGCTTTGGGAATAAATTCTGCTTCAAGAATGCAATGGAGCAATTCTGCCTGAGTTTCCAATCTGTGGGCCTGCCCTGCAGATCGTGGACTTGCCAGCCTCCACAATCACATGAGTCAATTCCTTAAAGTAAGTCCCGTAGGTAGAGAGACAGGTAAATAGATGATATAGGTACAAAGATGACATAGCTAGCCTATTGACTGTTTCTCTAGAGAAGCCTGTATAATACGGACTTCAGTACCAAGAATAGTTCTAGAAGAACAGAATTCTAAGGATGTTTTCTGAATTGGCTCTGGGGTTTCTGGAATTGGTTCTCCAGAGAGAATTTTCCATGACAAGATGTGGTAAAAGTGACATTCATAATATAACTATTGGATCCTCCTAATCAAATACTTATAAGAGGTAAGGTTCTAGGTGACTTTGCATTTGGTACTTTAGAACATTTCTGTCTAACAGGTATAATAAGTTTGACTCTGGCTGCTCCATATTACAGTAGACAAAGTGGGGAAAGAAAAGGATGAGTTTAGGGGATTAGAGACAAGATGGCGGAAGAGTAAGACGCGGAGATCACCTTCCTCCCCACAGATACACCAGAAATACATCTACACGTGGAACAACTCCTGCAGAAAACCTACTGAACGCTGGCAGAAGACCTCAGACCCCCCCAAAAGGCAAGAAACTCCCCACGTACCTGGATAGGGCAAACGGAAAAAGAAAAAACAGAGACAGAAGGAAAGGGACGGGACCGGCACCAGTGGGAGGGAGCTGTGAAGCAGGAAAGGTTTCCTCACACTGAGAAGCCCCTTCGCGGGGGGAGACTGCGGGTGGCGGAGGGGGGAAGCTCCGGAGTCGCGGAGGAGAGCACAGCCTCAGGGGCGCGGAGGGCAAAGCGGGGAGATTCCCGCACAGAGGATCGGCGCCGACCGGCACTCACCAGCCCGAGAGGCTCGTCTGCTCCCCCGCCGGGGCGGGCGGGGCTGGGAGCTGAGGCTCGGTCGGAGCGCAGGGAGAGGACTGGGGTTGGCGGCGTGAGCACAGCCTGCAGGGGGCTAGTGCGCCACGGCTGGCAGGGAGTGAGTCCAGGAAAAGTCTGGACCTGCCGAGGAGGCAAGAGACTTTTTCTTCCCTCTATGTTTCCTGGTGCGCGAGGAGAGGGGATTAAGAGCGCTGCTTAAAGGAGCTCCAGAGACGGGCGCGAGCCGCGGCTACCCGCGCGGACCCCAGAGACGGGCCTGAGACGCTGAAGCTGCTGCTACCGCCACCAGGAAGCCTGTGTGGGAGCACAGGTCACTCTCCACACCTCCCCTCCCGGAGCCTGTGCAGCCCGCCAACGCCAGGGTCCCG
>RJWK010044116.1:0-18563 GCA_004363435.1 Platanista minor
ATGTATAGGATCTCTACTAAAGTATGTGTTCAGAATCTCCATTTGTCTGTCTGATCTCTTTATATCTTACTCCATGTTTTAATCTACACCTCATAAATTTTATTATGCTGAATACAATGACTTTTTCCAGTGAATATTCTGGAAACTGTCCTACAAAGGTAGTGGTGACTTGGATTCTGGGTGAGAGGGTCATTCCTAAAATGGTGCCAGGGGAAGAGGCTCCTGAGCTGAATCAGCACAAGAAAGAGCAGAGACAGTATGGAGAATTGGACGAAGGTCATGGATGGGAAGGCAACAAGCCCAGGGAGCAAGAACAGAACAGAAATAATTAGAGACTGGGCTGTGATATCAGCTCCCAGATAATGATAAGGTCCCTAATAGATTTGTCAAAAAAGCATAACATCAGCTACATTTTATATTTGCATTTGTTTTTATTTTCATAAAGATAGAAAATAAAAACAAAGAAAGCTTGTGAGCTCTTGCTAACGGTTCTTCCTTTGTGCCATCTCTGTTCCAGATGGTATATCCTTTCTGCCCAGGCTCACTTCTTCTCATGGCAAGTTTCTCAAAATGAAACCCCGTTTAGAACTTACAAACGAAGGAATAAACAAATGCACAAGAATTTAGAGACTCGATGCAAATATAATCTCAGCCACACAGAGTTTAACTTCATCTGTTGCTGTTATCAGCTGAATCTTAGCTGCTGCTTTCACAGCGAGGCTGTCCAGGTCTCAGAGGCATTCCCCATTATATGACTCCGGAAGCCCAGCCAAGGACTGGTTGGAGAGCACAAATGTTATTTGGTCCATGGTATCTTTAAAAAGTGTTTCCCAGAATCATGAAGGAAGAGAGCTCAAACACCTGACTGGAGGTGATTTATCTAGAGTCAGTAACCAAGCTGAAAGCGCCGCATACACCCAGCAATGTTACAGAGAAGTTTGCGGAATCAGCTGAGAGATGAATGATACTTTATTAATTTATTTAAAAAAAATTTTTATTGGAGTATGTTTAATGTACAATGTTGTATTAGTTTCAGGTGTACAGCAAAGTGAATCAGTTATAATACTTTATTAATTTAATCTCACCTTAAATTACTTGGCTCTTTGGTTAGAATACTTTCACACTTTCTCTTTGCCATGTTTATCTCAGAGGTCCTATAGCATTCTTTTTTTGGTTACAGGAATGTGGTGATGGTATCACTGGCCAAATAACATCGTGGGAACAAACCTGCTAATTTATGTTACTCAAAACATAAGCTATTAATTTATGAGTAACTTGTGAGTAACATTAACCTGAAATTTCTTATAAAGCTCCTTGCTTGCCCCTGTCCACTTATGTAGAAGTCTAGCACTACTATCATGAGTAATTGCCACTTCCTGCGTGCCATCCGCCTCCAGTATTAATTTACTTCCCTCATCTACAGTGAAGTTCAGATGCAGAACGGGAAGAGGGTTGAGGAGCAAATAGAAACAAGCAGCTCGAGAAACAAGCAGCTCGAGAAAGACTGACTTTACAGGCGGGACCCCGCTCCTCTTCCACGCGGTGCTCTCATGCATGGACTGGCCCAAGTAGTTCAAAGGGTCCGTGGTGGATTAGGAGTAACAACGGATGTGCTTTGGATGAAAAGGAAAAACGAAAGGGAGAAGTGCCAAACTGTAGTGACATATGCTGGTTCTTCGGTAAATCCACAGGTATTCAAGTGCCGACTGTACACGTTAACACCATGCTCAAACGTCACTGTGGTCACATTTCCCTAGGGAGTTAAAATGGCTTGCAGACTACTGAGTCCTCCAGATAAACCTGCATTTTATATAATACCTTATATGACTATGATGTAGACAGTCAATGAGACATCCTTCAAAATGCTGTTTTGGGTACCATTTGGAGCTTGGTGTGGAAAAAATAATTTTATCATCCTTTTTTTGGGCGTATGTGACTTAGTAATGAAATTTACTATTTAATAAGTGATTATCCAATAGTACCATTCTTTGGCAATCAAAATAAAAGATATTACAATGGGAATCAGTTGTAAAAGCCATAGAAAATAAGTACATATTGATACATGAACTGATTTGAAAATGCAGGTGAGAAAGATTGTGTTATCTTGGAGAAGCCAGAATGGGGGTGGGGTGGAGGATAGTTAGTAATAGGCGGGCTCACTGAGCATCTGGCTATGCCAGGGGCCCCAGAGGCAGGCAGGGGCGTCAGTATCTGCTTAGGCATGAATAGGCTCTGATTTATTCTGAGGCAAAGCAGAAATCCCAACTCAAGGGCAAAGACAAAGAATGAGTTTCAACCCACTGTTTGCCTGTTGCTACAGTTGACTTTTATGGGCTTGGTCACAGTTGTAGGTGCTCTCACCCCAGGGAAAGGAATTGCGGAGCACAGGCTCCGGATGCGCAGGCTCAGCGACCATGGCTCACGGGCCCAGCTGCTCCGCGGCATGTGGGATCTTCCTGGACCGGGGCACGAACCCGTGTCCCCTGCATCGGCAGGCGGACTCTCAACCACTGGCGCCACCAGGGAAGCCCAGGAAATAATTTTTGATTGTCTATTTATGAAGAGTTTTCAGATAGGTTATGAAATGGAAGCCTCCAACAGTTCTGTAAAATGGGTGTCATTTCCCAATTAGGTTAAGGAATATCAATTGTAACTAAAAGTTTCCATTCAAACTCAGGTGTCCGGACTCCAGATTTAGTGCCTGGAATTTAGTTATGCTATGCCCTTGGGAAGTAGCTGTATATTAATTATTTAGGTCAATTTTAAATTTCTCCAGAGCTAAACAAAATTGGGATGACCCATATTAAGAGTCATTCTTAAGAGATTGGTGCAATATAGCCTTCTACTGAAATGAAGGTTTGCTTTGCAACAGAAATTGCTAAAAATTTTGTAAATCAAGTTAACAGAACCATTTGGATAATGTTAAAAAGTATTTACCTAAACATGTTTTACAGCTTCATTTCCTGGAATCCAATTGTTTAAATAACTGCACCATTGTAACCACACAAGTGTAATTTTGCTAAGGAGTTGATTTTGACCAGAAGCAATCAGTTTAGTTAATTACTGAAAGGATGATGTAGTCCTTGGGGGGGAAGGTACTTAAATATGACATTTGAAAAACTCTTCTAAACATTAATGTTAAATCTTTATTTAGAGAGAAAAACTAAAGATTTGTAATGCTAGGGAACTTGCCTACATTTCTTTGCCTGAGTTCAAAATAATTATCATGTAATTCCTATAGATCATACGGTTCTGAAATAAAATAAACAGTATGAAATAAATGCAGGGAATTTGATAAATTATGATCCCCTTTAGGAGCAAAAGGATTTATTTATTTTTTTAATATATATTTATTTATTCATTTATTTATTTTTGGCTGTGTTGGGTCTTCGTTGCTGCGGACGGGCTTTCTCTCATTGCGGTGCACGGGCTTCTCATTGCAGTGGCTTCTTTTGTTGCGGAGCATGGGCTCTAGGTGCACGGGCTTCAGTAGTTGTGGCACGCAGGCTCAGTAGTTGTGGCTCACGGGCTCTAGAGTGCAGGCTTAGTAGTTGTGGTGCACGGGCTTAGTTGCTCCACGGCATGTGGGATCCTCCTGGACCAGGGCTCGAACCCGTGTCCCCTGCATTGGCAGGCGGATTCTTAACCACTGCGCCACCAGGGACGTCCAAAAGGCCTTATTTTGACAGTATTTTTATTTGCACCAGTTGTTCTAATAAAGATAATTTTCATATTTAAAAAATTATGAGGTTCTGATTTTTCTCCTTTGTGGAGCACACCTATCGAATAAGACAATTTAAAAAATTTACAGAGCCCTCCTAAACGGTGGCACTTAAAAAAATATGCCTGCACTTTTCCTGCCAGCCATTGGTGGTTGAAAACGTGTAGTGTTGCAGCAAGAGCCTGAGGTTATCGTAATAACTGAGTGAAAATATAATAATGCGCTTGAAAGCTCCTGGCATGTGGTAGAATCTCAATAATCAAGCATTAAATTCTTCATGGAGCTGGATATTTATGGGAAAAAAAAGAATTCATTTGGAATTTTACTTTCAAAAATCTTAAAAATTTACTCGGCTTCAAACTTTCAGCAAACATATATTGTGTCTTCATGTATTTGTGACCTCGGAGCCACATGCTATTTTCCCACAGCAGTGTAGTTCATGTGCCAGTGATTAATTGCAAGCCTTGTTTATTTTGTCTTCATTAGCAGGAGCTGACAAGAGACCCAGTTTTCTTAGCCTCAGCTAAGAAAGGAGGAGTCAGCTTTGATAAACTTGCAGTACTTCTATTTCAGTGAAATAGTGATCTGGAGGCAAAGCCAACACATGAATCGACTGTTTCTCAGTTCATATGGAGGCCACATCTAGATTGCACAGGTACTCCATTTGCACATGCAAAAATGTCAGATAATTCTATTGTTTCTTAGCCCAACTACCTTGTCCCATCTTTCCCCTTTCATATAGAGAAAGGAAATTTATATTTAAATGAAAAAATAACTGACAACTAGTTTATCGATTGTTTTAGTGTCTTTATCAAAGACTCCATATTAGTTTTTATTTGAGAAGTCTTTTTAAAGTACAAATAAGAATACTCAAATGTGTATTGAGAAGTAATCTCTAATAAACAGTAAATGTTCATTGAACAATAATGAACAATAGCATCTAATAACAATAATTGAACAATTGAATAATAATGTCCAGTGACTTGTGACACTGATCAAAATGTGGCTCCTGAATCTTTCCAGCTGTATCATATGAATAATCGTGATTAACCTGTAAATAGCTTTAGGGTTTTTACAGATTTCTTAATTTAGAAAATATTAACAAGGTGTTGGGGAAGCCAAAATGTTTATCCCTCTAGTTTCAATCCTGTAACAGTTATATGTCAACTTAAATGTCTCTTGTAGCAAATCTAGCCAGCCAGCCAGCTACTCTCCCATGATTGTACTAGACACAATGAGGAAGTTGAGGGAAAACAATTCTCAAGAAATTTGGAGATACCAGGCATGAAAAATGTGAGATCATAGTGTAAGGGAGGAAAACCTTTTCCTGTACCCTCTTACTTTACTCTCTTATTCTGAGGACTGTGAATTAAACTGACAAAAGACAGAGTAACAGGAGAACAGGTTTATTTCATATGCACACGGGGAGGCTCACAGAAAAGAAGTAAAAACCCCCAAAGTGGTTAGGTCTGGGAGCTTATATACTGTTTTAACAAAGGATGATAAAGTGTGGAGAAGTGATAAGACAAAGGAAAAGGGGTTTGGGCTTCTAGGGCAGTAAATTATGGGGAAGTAAACACACGGAAGAAACTGATGGAAGATAAGAGTAATTTGGTAAGATTTGTTGTGCAGACTCAAATTAGTGCTTTCTCCAGTGATGAGAATCATCTCCTCTTCCTGGTATGGGAAAAGGGAGAGGGGACACTTTCAAAAATGGAAATTTATGCCCTGCTTTTAGGTAGAAAGGGAGAGGGCAGAGAACTCCTCCTGTGTCTGCTGTTTCTCAATTGCCTTCAGCTCAGAATAATCCTTATGCCAAAGTGACATATTTTGGTGGTGGCATATTCGGACACCCTTCAATAGCATGGTGCAAAAAAAAAGCAAACTAAATATAAATCCCAGCCTGGGTCTCCCTCTTACTACTAATGTGTCATTACAGATGTGGTTTAACTTCTCTGATATTAAGCTATCTTATCTAAGATGGAGATAATAATATTGATCCCACCTATAAGGTTGGAATAAGGACCAGCTGAGAACTGCATGTGAGCCCTTTATAAACTGTTAAGAACTTTATGCATGTTGAGTATTACATGTTAAGTGCACCAGGTGGGGTAGACTCCAAATTAGTTTTTATCAATTAAAAAAAAAAAAAAACATTGCACCTAGAAATTCTGATATAAAGAGGAGTGGGTGCAAGAGAGGTCTACTCTCTCAAGAAGTTTATTCCTTTTTCACATCTGTAAATCAATGCAAATAGTTTTATCTTTTCTCTTAAAATACATTATGATATCCTTTAAAAATTATGCCTAAGATTCTTTTTTTTTTTTTTTTTTTTTTTGTGGTACACGGGCCTCTCACTGTTGTGGCCTCTCCCATTGCAGAGCACAGGCTCCGGACGCGCCGGCCCAGCGGCCATGGCTCACGGGCCCAGCCGCTCCATGGCACGTGGGATCCTCCCGGACCGGGGCACGAACCCACATCCCCTGCATCGGCAGGCGGACTCTCAACCACTGCGCCACCAGGGAAGCCCCCTAAGATTCTTATGTGCTTCTCTCCCCCTCATCCCTACCCCCAGTTGACAAGCTTTGCTCAAAATGGAATAAATAGTTCTCCAGAAGAGTATTAGTGATGGCTCAAGTTTTAGTGACAGGCCTCCTAGAGGAAATGGCACTTAAACTGGCGCTGAAGGAAGAAAAGGCTTGGCCAGGATGAGGACAGAGAGAGAATAGTCTTCGAGAATAAAGCAAAAGCATAAGCAAAAACAAAGAGATGGCAAGAACAGAGTGTGAAGGGAAATTTAACTGTGAAACTATCTTAAAACATTTCAAAATATAACCCAAAAAGTAATTTAATATTTAAAAATGATTCCTTCTGAGAAGTCACTTCAATGAAGCTCTTTGTTCTATGAATCCTGGCTATTTTGTTTTATTCTTTATCTTTCTGAAGAGCATGATCTAATTAAATCTGTTATTTTGAAGACCAAGATAAGTGTCAAAGTGGCCACATGTAAAGTCCTTTAAAAGAATGCTCTTCTTTTGTAACAGAAGGCAGCCTTAATTTGGCTGAATGCAATAGTAATTTTTCTTTTTGATAAGAACTTTGGGTAAAAAAATAGTTATCCAACTCTTCTTTTGAAAAATGCCAACTCTTCTGAAAAATGCAGCAGATTTTTTAGAATCAAATGAAAATGACCTTTTTAGACACAGGAAACCAAGTAATTCATGAAGATGCCCAGCTTTGTTTTAGCGGCGAACCAAGAAGATGCACTTTGACGGACTTTATTTTCAAGTTGGTGAAAAGGAAAGGACAGTGAGATGCTTTCCTGTACTACCCATAGAGCATATTTGTTACTTCACCAGACTTGATAATGAGATGGACTAAGCCCTTCTAGAGACATTTGGGATAGAAACTGTTATCACGCACGTAAATAGTATCCTTCAAATCTCTTATGTTCAACATAGACATTAAATGTGTTCTTCCTTCTCTTTGGAAGATTCTAGGGGTGTTCGGCAAGAAGAGGCTGCTGACTGGAGTCCAGAACTGAACTAATCAACTCTCTGAAGTCAAAACAGTGTCTGAACGATGAGTCCCCAGGCAGATTTCAGGAATGTAGAACATTTGGTGAGTTTGCATATTGTACCAGGAGCCTCTTGTTTTCTCTGCAGGTTAAACCAAAACCAAGAACGTTCTGGGGAACCAGAAACTCTTGGGCTCTAATACTGTTCTTTGAAAAGCCCTCTTCCACTCCTTCACTGACAAATGTAATCAGATTCCTGCAGTGTGAAATGCATTGGGCTGAGGGCTAGAGAAGACAAAGGAATATAAACACATAAATCTCTGTCTTAGGGGAGTGTTCAATTTTTAGGGGAGACAAGCATACATACAAATAGATATAATGAGATTAAATAAAAAATTAGTGCCATGACATGCATTCATTCTCTCTTTCAACAAATTTTGCTGATCATCTGTTGTCAGCTAGACACTCTGCTTGACTTGTTAGGAAGTTTAGACTTCAGCCTATGGGCACTGGAAGCCATTAAAATGTTTAAGCAGGCACTAGCTTGACAAGATTGTGTTTTAGAAGGGCCTACCTATTGTAAAGTGGCAAGATTAGAGTCAAAGCGACCAATGGCAGTTTTTTCAATGATCAGAGCAAGAGATGATAGTGGCCTGAACTAAGGCAGAGGAGTAGAAACGGAGGGAAGTGAACATGTCTGAGGAAGTACTGTTGGAGAACTTGGGCATTGATGAGATGCAAGGAAGGGGTAGGGAAGGGGAAAACCCCAGACTGGGACTCCGCAGAAGATGGATGTGAGCCCATGTTTGGGAGGAAATCTGGACGTAACACTGGGAAATAATACTGATGTTCTGCTTTCACTTAAGGCAAGAAGTGGAGAGAACTTTTAGGGAGAATTTAAGGATCTAGGAGAGTTTGCTTACTATGGAATAAGGCAATGTTTTCCACAATGGATCATGACCCATCAGTGGGTCAAGAAATCAATTTAGCGGATTTTGACTACCATTACTTCTACTTTCTTAAGATAATTAATTAATTAATTAATTAAGTTTTGGTTGCATTGGGTCTTTGTTGCTGCGCGGGCTTTCTCTAGTTGCGGCGAGCAGGGGCTCCTCTTCGTTGCGGTGCGTGGGCTTCTCATTGTGGTGGCTTCTCTTGTGGCAGAGCATAGGCTCTAGGCACGCGGGCTTCAGTAGTTGTGGCACACAGGCTCAGTAGTTGTGGCGCACGGGCTTAGTTGCTCTGCAACATGTGGGATCTTCCCAGACCAGGGACCCGTGTCCCCTGCATTGGCAGGCGGATTCTTAACCACTGTGCCACCAGGGAAGTCCTGTTTTTACTTTTAAAATCAGCTTTTTTGAAGTATAATGTACACACCATAGCATTCACCTATTGTAGGTGTACAATTCAGTGATTTTCAATTTATACAGTTGACCATTGAACAACAGAGGTTCGAATTGTGCAGGTCCACTTATACACAGATTTCTTTCAATAAACATATTGGAAAATTTTTTGGAGACTTGCAACATTTCGACAAAACTTGCGGATGAACTACGTAGCCTAGAAATATCAAAAAAATTAAGGAAAAATGTATGCCATGAATGCACAAAATATATGTAGATACTAGCCTATCCTTACATGCACGTAAGGTGAGTGAATGATATTTAATCTAAAATTAGTAATGTGTTAGGGTTTTCTTTTTTACTATTTTTAACTTTGCTTTCAAAGAATTATATTACTGTACAGTATGCCTCTCTCTCCTGTAATTGGAACCTATTATCACAGGTGAGTGGAGTTTTAAAAAATGTAACAATGTTTCCAATACTGTATTATGAATATGACTGTAATATTGTATGACATAAAGTTTTTTATAACGATTCATTCATTAGTGTATATGCTAGGCTACAGTGAAGCAATTGTATTGATTACACTAGGCGACCATAAAGCAATCATAATGCTGCTTCTTTGTTGTCAATGCATGAATTGTTATACCTGTAAATAAATATGAATTTCTTTTTCACATTATCTTTTCATTTTTGATGCCTAGTGTTAGGAATACACATAACATCTACAGTGTTTTGTATCATATAAGACAATATTGATGTAGGTACTGACAGATGATTCATCTTGTAAACAGATGATGTAAACTTATGGTATGGATAAGTATAGTACAGTACTGTAAATGTGCTTCCTCTTCCTTATGATTTTCTTAATAACATCTTCTTTTCTCTAGCTTGCTTTTTGTAAGAATACAGTGTATAATACATATAACATACGAAATGTGTGTTAATTGACTGTTTATATTATCGGTAAGGCTTCTGGTCAACAGTAGGCTATTAGTAATTAAGTCTGGGGGGAGTCAAAAGGTATACATGGATTTTAAATTGCCCAGGGGGTCAGCATCCCCGACCCTTGCACCGTTCAATGGTCAACTGTGGTTGTAAAGTCATCACCACGATCCAATATTAGAACATTTTTAGTACCTAGCAGGTTTCCTTGTGTTGCTTGAAGTTCATCTCTGCTTCCATCCTCAGCCCTAGGCAACCATTGATCTGCTTTCTGTCTCCTTATATTTGCCTTTTCTGGACATTTCATATAAATGGAATCATAGAATATGCAGTCTTTTGTGTCTAGCTTATTTCCCTTATCATAGCATTTTTGAGGTTCATCCATGTTGAATAGGTATCAACAGTTTGTTCCTTTTATTGCTGAATGGTCCGTTGTATGGATACATTGTGTTACCCACTCACCAGTTGATGGACATTTGGACAGCTTCCAGTTTGGGGCTAATATGAATAATGCTGCTCTGAACATTTGTGTATAAGTCTTTGGGTGGACATGTCTTCATTTCTCTTGGGCATATCCCTAAGAGTGGAATTGTGGTGTCACCTGAAAAGTTTATATTTAACTTTTTGGAAACTGCGAAATTATTTTTCAAAGTGGCTGTACCATTTTACATCCCAGCAGCAATGCGTGAGTGTTTCAGTGGCTGCACACTCTCCAACTGGTAGTGTTAGTCTTTCTGACTATAACTCTTCTAGTGGGTGTATTGGTATCTCATTGTGGTTCTAATTTCCCTAATGACTAATGTGGTTGAGCACACAATGAGCTTATTAGCCATTCACATATCTTCATATCTTTTGAGCATTTTGTAACTGGGTTATCCTCTTATTATTGAATTCTGAGAGTCCTGGATATATTTCTTTACTAGATAAAAGATTAGCAAACATTTTCTTCTAGCCTATAGCTTGTCTTTTCATTTTCTTCATGGTGTCACATTAGAAGCACAGAAGTTTTTAATGAAATCCGATTTCTTAATGTTTCTTTTATGGATTTTGCTTTTGGTCTTTTATCTAAGACCAAATTGCTTTTTATCTTTTATCTAAGACCTAATTTTATCTTTTATCTAAGACCTAATTAGGTCTTTTATCTAAGACCTAATTGCTTTTTATCTTTTATCCCCACCCAAGGTCACAAAGATTTCTATTCTCTTCAAGAAGTATTATAGTTTTAGCTGTTATATTTAGGTCTCTGATTCATTTTGAGTTAAATGTTGTGTATGGTATGAGGTAAGGATATAACCTCTTTTTTTTTTTTTTTGCATGTGGGTGTGCAATTGCCTCACAACAGTGTTATTTGTTTAAAAAAGACAGTAGAATGCATTGCACGTTTTAAAATAAAATGTGTATATATTCCATGTGGTTTCTGAGTTATATAAAAGAAAAAGATTTAGTATTTTGCTGGTTTGTGATCAAAATATCTTCAAAGCTACTGCAGTATGGCTTCCAGAGTGTACAGTGCAAAAATTTGGGAAAGAGGAAAAGGAGAAGGTAGGAAGCGATTGAGGTTGGAAGCCCAGAGTCAGGACTTAACATCTAGGGCGATGACCAAGTTCAGAGTGAGTGATGTGAGCTGATGAGGGCCCTATAATATTGGGGAACTTGGGCTCTAGACAAAAGCCAATCATGAGTAAAAGAAATCTATGAAAGTATAATGAAGGGAGTGTGTAATTCTAACAAGGAGGATTAGAGTAAATTCCCCACTGGGAGAGAACATTTGAGTTGGACTTGGAGGATGAATAGGCTTTATCAGGCATCCCAGGGAGGGAGGCACTTTACTCAAGGGAAGAGCAGAGGTAAGAAAAGGAATAGATCAACTGGAAAGAAAAGAGCCACTAGCCCATCGTGGTGAGAGACGATAGAAAAGTAAGTCAACTGTGATGAAAATTCCACTAATGTAGGAAGCTGAGTTTGAGGTTTTTAAAACCAAAACCTTACTTGGTCTCACCACCTAACTAAATAAAAACTAGTGTTTGTGTTTTTCAGTCTTCTATTTAAAAGTTTGATTAAAATAATTAAATGAATGTTTGTTGTCTATGCATGTAGGAAAGTCTTTTATCCATTCACTGTTTGGTCTTACAAAATTTGTCTTTTTTCATTCTTTAAGACTCACTTTTTTCCAAGTGATAAACTTTTAAAATTGGCATTGCCTGTAATGACAACCTGTCCACGCTTTCCATTTTTACTTAAAAAAAAATCTACAACATCGCGAGAAACTAGAATATCAGGTCTGCCCTTCTGTGTTGTAATTTGAATTATTTTCTGCAAGTTAATTTTAACATACAGGCCAAAAAGAGGTGTGGGCAGGTGCACAGCATTTTGCAGTTCACAAATATGTTTTCAAAATCCCTGTTGGATATCTATCACAAATATCGATGTCTGTCATTACCTTGCTTTTTGGCCTTGAACAAATATAATTTACCAGGCCTTGATTGCCTTCCCTGTAAATTCAGAAGCTTGGACTATTCTAAGGTTCTCTTGCTACAATAGAAGCATGACTATTTTAGCCATTCCCATGGACATCTTCAGCATAAATTATATTCACTTATACAAGCCAAGATCCAAAAGCAACATATAAACCCACCAACTGGACAGAAAAGTGTAATGAATAAGAATAATGGACATTCATACACATTTATAAGAAATAACATTTCCTTTCATGCTAAACTTTTAACTCTTAAACACATTAAATATATTGCATTTTCTTTTGCAACTGGTTTGTAACGGATGTGATTTTTCATCAGAGGCAGCCTGCACTTAGTCATTTATTTATTCAGAAAATATTTCTGAGCCACATATTGCGTGTAGATTCTGTCCTGGGTCCTGTAATGGGCACAGACATCCAAAAATGATCATCTAAAGATCGAATAAGACAGCTAGGGCAGGGACATAAATAAGAATGGTACCAGCCAGTCTGTGTGATCACTCGGGTCAGGGAGTCACACATAACAGCTACCATAAAGTACAAGGGAGTGAGTGCTCATTTCCAAATGTGATGAGGAAGACCACAGACGGCAGCATCTGAGAAAACTCCTTTGCATCCTAGTGAGCACCTGTTCCCAAGAATGTTGTAGACTATCTATCTGAAGGTTAAGTCAACTTGGCAGAAAAGCACCTACATCATCTGTGTCAGTGTGAGCCCGCGGACCAAAACAGATTGCACTTTAGGGCCGTAATACTTGACAGCGTCTCCTCAGAACATTTTAGGGTGTTTTCTGTAAATGACCTGGATTTTGGCACTGCATTTATTGCCTAGTATTTTCTTTTTTGGCTGTCAGTTTAACCTCAGAGCTACATCACAGAAGTATAGGAACTACACATAGAGGTTTAAAAATATTTACCGTAAAATGGAAAAAAACTTAGGAAATAGATGATATTTTAGTATGCTACTTTAAATATCACATTTCCTCTTTTTTAAAATCTGGCAGAAGTAATAACTTAGTTATCTGAATGTCTTTAAAGACTAAGACATAGCTTTTTCCTGACTTATTTTTAGTTTTAAAAAACAACGTTTTTTTTAAAATCCAATTTTGGAGGTGGGTAGAGACACTTTATAACAGCCATATGTATGAACTTACATACATATTCAGGGTATAGTAGAAAATGGAGTTGTAGGGAGAGGCCAGGGCTCAGAGATGATGTCTAGTTCTGTCATTAACTAATTGTGAAGCCCTGGATGAATCTCTTAAGTGTACTAACCTTGGGTTTTCTCCACCATAAAAGTCAGGGGACTGAAATAAATGATCTCTAAATCCCTTTCTAGTTCTGATCATTTTTGTCTATATTTATAATTTATTCTGTGTAGAGGCAAATAGCCACGTTTTTTTAGAGTAATATTTATCCATTAGTACAAGTACTGAGAATGTCTCCTTGCATTGAAGCAGATCGGCCTGGGAGGACTGCCTGCATAAAGAGACATGAAGTGATATGTCTGTGTTTGTGTTTCTGTGCAGAGCTGAAGGCTGAAGTCCAGTGACTCTCTTTTTGCTTCACGTCAGCATCGGTACTAATCAAATGGTTGAATTAGCTCTGAACCCCTCGCAAATCAACCTAACTCATTTGCGAGTGGGGAAATTCTGAGGAAGCAATTGCTTAGCACTTAGTCTGAGAGCTGTAAATAGAATCTGATTTGATTGCTCAATAATACCAAAATAATTTATCTCTCAATAATAGAGTGGAAAATTTAGGCAATCAACAAGAAAAACAACCCCACAAAACACAAAAGCAGTATCCAGTGGGAGACAAAGTACTTTAACCAAGGACATTTTCCTGGGGTTCCTGAAATCATCCCAGGGGCAGCTGTCTCCTCTGCCTACATTCAAGCCCTGTCCTATTTGTAGGTTTCAAAAGTAGCAATGCAAATGTTTCATCAATGTGTTTGGTGTGTGATAGGCCTGTACTAAAGGATTATTTTGCCATGAGTCCTAGTTGCAAGGAATGTGCTAAACTCAGAAGAGGTATTTCTAGGACACCGTGCCTGGGGATAACAGGCGTTCCTACAGCAACTGCCTCAGACCATGATACCAGATCCCTGAGCACTGGTTTTCTTTAAGTGATGCCTAGAGCATCCCAAGTTGGGACGAGACATCAAAGGAAACTGAATGAATGCCCTGCTCGAGTTATTAAGTGTGTGCTGACATAGAGCTTGTGAGGAAGGGCTGAGACTTTGGGTTAGTCGAGGACAAGAGGCCGTTACCCGTTCTGATAACAAGCTATCTTCACTTCCCCAAGTGTGTTGATTGATGATTTGGGCTGGGGAGTGCGCAGTGGTACCAAGAGTACAAGTCACTTAGTAGAGGGGGACAAAAGGGGCAAGACACAGAGAAGGAGAGAGTGTCAGACTAAAGCAAAGGTAAGTGATGTGAAGTGGTGGACAGAACATTGACTGTGAAGCCGGATGGAGCCAGGTGTTCATCTTGGTGCTGCCACTTCCTAACTGCCTGGTTTATATTTCAGTCTCCTCATCCGTAAATCAGTAATAATACCCCCTACCTCATGAGATCTCGTGAGGGTGAAATAATGTGTGTAAAGCGCCTCAAATACAGTGAGCATTAAAAGAAGTGATCTTTTTCTCCCTGCCCTCCAGCAATGTTATTGTGTCCCCCTAGCTTCATGTGCTGCAGTCCTAACCCCCAGTGTCTCAGAACGAGACTCCATTTGGAGACAGGGTCTTTCTTTATTTTTTCTATTTTAAATTGAAGTATAGTTGATGCATAACACTAAATAAGTTACAGGTGTACAATATAGTGATTCACAGTCTCCAAAAGTTGTACTCCATCTGTAGCCACTACAAAGCACTGGCTGTATTCCCCGTGCTGCACATTTTATATATAATATCAATAGTTTTTACTTCCTAATCCTCCACCCCAAATAGTCCCTCCCCCGCTTCTCTCTCCCCACTGGTAACCAATAGTTTGTTGTCTATATCTGTGAGTCTGCATCTCTCTTGTTATATTCACTAGTTTGTTGTATTTTTTAGATTCCACATATAAGCGATACCATACAGTATCTTTCTTTCTCGGACTTATTTCTAAACATAATACCCTCCAAGTCCATCCATGTTACTGCAAATGGCAAAATTTCATTCTTTTTATGGCTGAGTAGTATTCCATTGCGTGTGTGTGTGTGTGTGTGTGTGTGTGTGTGTGTGTGTGTGCGCGCGCGCACGCGCGCGCGCGCACATACAACGCAGGAGAAAAGGTCTTTATGGAGACAATTAAGTTAAAATGAGGTCATTAAGGTAGGCCCTAATCCAATATGACTGGTGTACTTAGAAGAAGAGATTAGGACACAGATGCACACGGAGGGAAAACCATGTGGAGAAGCAGGGAGAAGATAGCCACCTAGGACTTCCAGCCACCAGAATTGGGAGAAAATAAATTTCTGTTTTTTAAGCCACCCAGTCTGTGGTATTTTACCATGGTAGTCCTAGCAAACTAATGTAAGCACCAACCCCTACCCCACCTCCAGTAGAAGGGCGTATGGCAAAATATGGCCACCGTGGGGAGAGAAATCTAACATCCAGAAGTAGCTGTAGCTTGCTGGTAATAGTATACCAGGGACACCTAGACTCATGCCAAACCATTTGGTGTGTACTATGTGAAGTAAGTCAACATTATCCAAGCAAGATATAAATCTCTGATAAAACAAACTTTATCTTATGAGTAAGAGAAAATAAAAATTTTAATAATGGGTGTGTTAGGGCTTCCCTGGTGGCGCAGTGGTTGAGAGTCCGCCTGCTGATGCAGGGAACGTGGGTTCGTGCCCCGGTCCAGGAGGATCCCACGTGCCGTGGAGCGGCTGGGCCTGTGAGCCACGGCTGCTGAGCCTGCGCGTCCGGAGCCTGTGCTCCGCAACGGGAGAGGCCACAACAGTGAGAGGCCCGCATACGGCAAAACAAAACAAAACAAAACAAAACAAAAAACCCCAGACATTATTGGAATTATGTGCTGAACAGACTAAAAAGTACAGTTGACTGTTGAACAATGTGAGGGTTAGGGTCACCTATTCCCCCAACCCAGGGTACAGTCGAAAATCATGTACTGCTATCTCCGTGTCAAAAAACAAAGGAATCGGGCTTCCCTGGTGGTGCAGTGCTTGGGAGTCCACCTGCCAATGCAGGGGATGCGGGTTCGAGCCCTTGTCCGGGAAGATCCCACATGCTGCGGAGCAACTGGGTCCATGCGCCACAGCTACTGAGTCTGAGCTCTAGAGCCCGTGCGCCTGGAGCCGGTGCTCCACAACGGGAGAGGCCACTGCAATGACAAGCCTGAGCACCACGGCGAAGAGTGGCCCCCACTCACCTCAGCCAGAGAAAAGCCCGGGTGTAGCAACAAAGACCCAGTGCAGCCAAAAATAAAATAAATTAAATTAATTAATTTTAAAAAAAACACCATTCACTTATTCACTTAAAAAAAAAAACCCAAAAAACCCAAAGGAATTGATAAATGACTCATCCAAGGGCAGGAAGCTGAAACAGTTTGTCTAGAATAGGATTCAAACCCTAGTTCTTTTGATTCCACATTTTGTGATCTCTAATAGAACACAAGCTTTCCCCCACTCTCAGTTCATTTAAAGATCTGTAAAATGAAGATACAAGTACTACATTCATTGAAAAAAAAATCCACATATAAGTGGACCTGTGCAGCTCAAGCCAGTGTTGTTCAAGGGTCAACTGTAGTTATTGTTGCCATTATTGTAATGATGGCTAAAAGCAATAATAGAAATCTTAATTGACTTAAAAATCCCAGTGTGTTGGTTTAATAAGGTGCTTCAATTTAAACCCCATGTGGACATGAGTAGTCATCTTTTCCTACCAGTCTAACTCATTGAAAACTCTCATCAACCTTACTGCTGCCTGGAGGGAAGGCAGGTGAATAGGATGCACAGGGAAGGGCTTTCAAAACAATATCTTCTCATCCAGAACACACTTCAGTGTAGCTGTTGAAATGCTTTAAAATGCCTTTTCAATGTGCCAAAGGATGAGTAATGAACTTTGGAGGGCTGTGTGCTTTCTTGCTGATTTGACTGTGAATCTTTTTATAGAGACTGAAGCCCATATTATTTTAATGACTGCAAAGTGAGGCAGGAATGTAAATTCACTCCAATGAACAGGATTGTCTCCTTAAGGAAGGCCAGCACCATCACCTCTAACCCGAATTTAAAGGATTACGAATCACGGAGATTAAACAGATATCAACATTTTGCCATATTTACATTGGGAGGAAGAAAGGGAGGGGAGAGAGAGAGACAGAGAGAGAGAAGAGAGACTTTTGGTTTCATTTCCAATATATGTAAAGAGCTTGGAAGTCATAGCTCCCATTCTCACAGCAAGAAAAAAGCTGAACAAAGTGATAATCAATGACTTTTCTTAGATCCATAGAGAACTGAGGTCACAGGGCATACTGCCTCCACCAAACTGGAGAGTCAGGCAAATAAAGAAAATCATAGCCAAAATCAGCTTATTGGGAGCAGAAGCTGTTAGAGCCAGTAACTGGTAGGTACACTTAAAATGGTAATTTTGACAAGTTGCTGGAGGCTGAAGTGTGGACTAGTTTGAGAGTTAAAAACTCCTGGGGGTTCAGTCTTGAGGAGGTGTCACACTTTTGTGGGTTTACCTCCAGGAGTCCCACCAGGATCTCCCAGTGAAGACCAGAGAAAACTCCTTTCCTGTTTCAGGAAGGAGGAGGGGGAAAGCTACCTTCTGAATCATGCCTAGAGAAAAAGTAATCACTTTGAAATACATATCGAGTGTTCTCCATGCCAAAGACCTGTCCTCTAGGGCAAACTACTTTACCAAGCTTTATCTGACCTGGGGAAAGGGCAGTTAGACAACTCTAGGCCCCTCTAACTTTCTACTGTCTCATAGGGGAGAAACACTGCCTAAGAAACACTTCTGAAGGTCAAAGCCCAGGGACTCGAGGTACTGAGAGATTGATATCTTATCATAGGATTATGGAATACTTCCCTTCCCCAACATCTTAACCACATCAACAGGGCTCCAGTATAATAATGGTGGATTACAATGAAGGAGCTGTAAGGCACAGACTCTATTTAAGAAGGAGGTCATAGGGAAATTCAAAGACAACAGGAAAGAGAACAAACAAGGGAGCTAGAGGAAACTGAAGTCCCTGGCACCAACAGCTACAGAAAACATTAAACATAGCCTGGCTTCTAGCCAGATTAACATAAAAGCTCACACTAAAAACCTAATTGCCTCAGTTCCTATTACCCAATACATCATGTCTGACTTTCAGTAAAAAATTATAGGGCTTCCCTGGTGGCGCAGTGGTTGAGAGTCCGCCTGCCGATGCAGGGGACACAGGTTCGTGACCCGGTCTGGGAAGATCCCACATGCCACGGAGTGGCTGGGCCCGTGAGCCATGGCCGCTGAGCCTGCGCGTCCGAAGCCTGTGCTCCGCAATGGGAGAGGCCACTACAGTGAGAGGCCCGCGTACCGCAAAAAAAAAAAAAAAAAAAAAAAAAA
>RJWK010044117.1:0-18501 GCA_004363435.1 Platanista minor
CTCACTATAGTGGCCTCTCCCGTTGCGGAGCACAGGCTCCGGACGCGCAGGCTCAGCGGCCATGGCTCACGGGCCCAGCCGCTCCGCGGCACGTGGGATCTTCCCGGACAGGGGCACGAACCCGTGTCCCTGGCATCGTCAGGCGGACTCTCAACCACTGCGCCACCAGGGAAGCCCACATTTGAAATAGTTTGACTCTTATTTGTAGTCAGGAAAATGCAAAGTTAAAAAAGCCAGTATGAAATTTCACTTCATACTCACAAAAAGGCTAAAATAAAATTGACTGAAATACCAAATATTGGTGCAGATGCAGAGTTTCTAGAATTCTCATGCACTGCTGAGAGGAGCCTGATTTGTACAAACTCTTTGGAAAAGTGTTTGGTAATACTGTTAAAGTTGACATATGCATGCCCTATGACACAGCAATTCCTCTCCTAGGCATTTATTTAACAGAAATCTATACATATGTGCACCAAAAGCCATGCACAAGAATGTTTATAGAAGTATTACTCTTAATTGCCAAGGTCTGGAAACAGTCCAGTATCCATCAACAGTAGATTGGATAAATAAATTTTGGTATATTTATACAATGGAATGCTAAACAACAAGGAAAATGAATGGACTATTGATACATAAAACAACCTGAATTAATTGAACAAGTACAGTATTTTCCTAAAGGCATCAGACACAAAGGAGTACATACTGTGTGTATAATATTTATATAAATTCAGAAATAGGAAAGACTAATTTATAGTGGCTTTTGGGGAAGGGGGAAGGATAGTGACCAGGAGGGGGCACAAGAGGGCACTCTGGGTTTCTACAGATATTCTGTTTCTTGATTTGGTTCCAAGTTTGTGCTCAGTTTGTAACAGGCCATTAAGATATAACCTTTAATTTGTGCACTTTTTGATTTATACCTCAATGAGAACATTGTTTTGTTGTTGTTGGAAAATGATATGCACAAAGTTATGTGGGAACAGCATAGACAAAATATCTGACTTGGGACATCAAATAAATCATCTCAAAGGGAGGATTTGAAGTCAGACTTTATACCATGATGCATTCCAATGCAAGTACAGAAATCCCTTTCTTTAGTAACTTAAAAAAGTAAGGGCTTTATGGTCATTAAAAAAAAAAAAAGAAAGAAAACAACTTAGGAAAGTACATGTCTCGGTAACACATGGAACTTAGGCTAACACAGCTCCCACTGTTCTTACTCTGTGATTTGTCCTTTTGGCTACAAGAGGCTGTTGCTCCTCCAGGGATTTAGTCTGAGTTACAGGAATGGAGAATGAAAAAGAGGAAAAAGTTGCCCAGCAATCACATACTCATGCCTCACTGACCAGAGCTGTGTCACCCCTAGGTTTGAGGAAGTCTATAATGATAAAATAGACAGAAACAAGGGAAGGGGGTTTGAAATGGGTGTTTGGTGAGCCAAACTATGTGATTTGCCACACACCTGAAAGATACGTCTGCCTGATATGTTTTGGGAGGATACTACAGTGCAAAAGAAAAAGCATATGCAAATATAGATTTTTGGCCACCATCTATTTCCTCTAGCTTAAGGAATGTCACATGTTCTCAGAAACTTTCTCATCTTTTCATATGTAGTAGGGTTTAAGGTACACTGACAATACTTAAAGTTATGGTAATTCTCCAGGACATAAAGGACCATAAAGGAATTCACTGTTTAGGCAGTGAATTTAGAAACAGAGAGAGAAGTGTCTGGGCTCATATAGTAACAATGAGGTGATTTGTTGTTGTTGTTGTTGTTGTTCTTCTTCTTCTTCTTTAATAGTTTGACAGAGATGAGATAATGGGAAAAATAATTTTAGGTATCAATTTTCTGAAGCATTCCATAGATAGGCAACCAAACTTAAAGTTTCTTAAACAAAAATGCAAGAAAACAGGAAAAAATATCATGTCAGGAACTTTAGAAACAACAAAACTATCTTGTTGGTCAGTTCACCTTCATCAGGATAGAAAGAAGATTTTGTCAATACTTGAATTCCTGAAAATCGATCACTCATTTATTCAACAGATAATTATTGTGCACCCCTTATATGCTAGGTACTGTGCTACCTAATTAAATATTTATCTTCACAAAAGCCCTTCCCAATTGCAAACTATAAAACTGAGTCCCGGATGGGTTCGGGAATTAACCAATTGTACAGTTAATAAATTCTGGAATTGGAACCAAGGCCTTCTTGACAGTCTTTCTACTCTATGAGCTGCTTGGAATGATCTCAATCCCTGTAATGACCTTGATTCTTGACTGCATCCACCCAACAGTCCAACTAAATAGCCAGTTAATACCAACAATGCATCCATGTGGTACAGGTGATGCAGTTTCACATCATTTTACATCAGCCTCAGTTGTTGTTAGTGGGTTCTAAAGTATTTACTGTTAGCTAATTCTAAAAGGGAGAGATGCTTATGAGGGAAGTTATTTGATTTCTCCCTGGAGTGCTCACTGGATTATAGAATTTTGGTGTGATTCTAGCTCAACATTCTGGCCACATAAGAGTGGGGGTCAGGATTTATCTCATGCAATGATATTTTGAAATATCACTTTAGAAAAAATTAGAAAAATCCTTAAGTATTTAATTCTAATGATATAAAAGGAAAGATGGGAATTTCCATAGATGACATATTAAATAAAGTGCTTCACTCACTTTTCCAGACTTAGCCGGTCCTAAACTGGATCCTAATCAGGGTCAGTATGAGCAACACCTAAGAAGCCATGCTGTGCAGGGATGTGGAGCCCCCATTTAGCTTTGCACGTTAAATTCTTTTCCTTGGCATTGTTGCATTGTTTGAGGACTTTGACTTTTCTTAAATTAACAGTTGAGGCAAAAGTGTTCCAAGTGACGCTAAAAATGGAATCTTAAACAGAATAAAGTGCTATATAGAACTTTAGAATCATTTTGTTCTAAAGTGTTGATAACCTCATGACAGTGACTCAAAGCCAAATTAGGCAAAGAGCACATTGATGTCGATGATCTTTGCATAGATGAACCTGAGGCAGGATATGCATCACTCAGGAACATGTAGGAACACTGAGACTGGATTATAGTTTTGCCTGTAAACTGTACAGAGTATTTTTACTCTTTCACTGCCCTTGAGCAACTGATAAACACTTAATGACTACACTTAGCATATTGGGTGGGGATGTGGCTTTTTCTTCCTTCTCTTTTTTTTTTTAAGTTTGAGGCAAAATATCTGGCTTGCCGCTCAATCATGGAAATAGATCCACATGGGTGAAAAGGAAGCAAATATATAGATGTTTCATATGACTTAGTGTAAACCACCTTTAAATTAAATATAATCCCTTGTCTGGGAAAGTAAAACCAAATTTGTGTACTTTATAAATTTTTTTTTTTTGACAGCAAGATATTGCAGAGGATGGAAAATCCCTTCTAATGGCTCATGAAACTTGTCACAGGTAGGTGGCATTTGATGAGTCACAAAAGAGGAACTGTGGTGCAGATTAATTATTTTTTGGCTATAAAATGATGCTGGTTTACTTTGCCCTAATAATAAGAAAGTTAATAAATGTCATTCAAGTCATTAAAACTGAAGTTTCTGACTCTATTAGAAACTGTAATCCAATAAAGTTTTGAGGGAGCAAATATTTATGGTAATCTACCAGAATTGCTAATACTCCTACCGTTAATTTAATCTACCATTAATTGTTAATGTTCCTTGGCAAATCATCTTCATCAAGCAATGGATAACTTGCCTCACTGTTTTGCTCAAACAGGATAATCTCAACATTAAAACTTAGTACTAAAGTTTCCTTCCTACACATAAGTATCCTACCATAAAACAGTTTTTAAATATGCCATTAACCAGGCCTTGTGTGGGCAAGGATGTTGGAAAATGGACTTCATATATTGCTTGTAGTACATTTCCAGAGGGCTGCAGGTATCAAAAAAATGACCTACTCTTTGAACTAGAGTCTAATTCTAGAAGGCTGTTCCAATCAGACAAATGCTAAGGATGTTTGTCACAATATTACTTACAACAGAAAAAAATGAAATAATTGAAATTTACTATAAGAGGACTTTAAAATGTTGTTACTGACGTATATAATAAAGTATTATGTCACATTGAAAATTATGTAAATTTATGTTTTTGATATGGAACATGCTCATAATATGTGTTAAGAGAAAAAAAGAAGTTACAGAAAACTGTATGTGGTATCTCTACTTTCATAAAAATAAGTGTATTTATTTATAGTGTTTAACATATATAGATATGAGATCTGTTAGACAATTATAACTACGTTAAATATATTAGAGGCAAATGAATAGAATTAAAATAGTCATCTCTGTATTTACAGATGATTTAAAAAATTATTTTCCTTTTGCTCTTACCTGTATTTATCTTTTTCAAAAATAAATATGAATACTTGCATAGTGAAAATTAAAATTAATAAAATATGGGTTATTCATTGACTTCCTTCCCTACGGTCCCTCTGGGATGGCTCCATCCTTCTGTGAAATTGTAAGAGCAGAAAATCTAAGCAGTAAGCTACCTAGATCACGCCTCCTAATTTCAACCCACAGGAGGCACGAGAAATTGGTCCCTGAATTTCTCTCTGATTTTCCTTCTTTCATCAGCTGGTTGAATGTTCCCCTCCTTTTGAGTTTGAAAGATGTTCTTCCACTATTATACATTTTTATCCATGTGGGAAAGGGCATTCAAAGTTTCAACCTTGAATACCAGCAAGTCAAATTCTTCAACTGCAGTCTGGGACATCATGAGAGAATTATTCTTCACTCTACTTCCTCACCTGTTTGGAAATGTTAGAAAGGACTTCCCAAGCCCCAGACTGATGACTCCTGCCACCTAGGATATAAAGTGAATCTAGAGAGATGTTAGGCAAAGCCTTAGAAGGGATTTTTCACTCCATTTTGGACATTTCATCAGTTTGGATGTGGAATAATGCTGGCCCTGCCCCTGGGCCCATTTGAAAAGAACATACAGGAGATGATAACCAAGGGAGGTCATGTAAGTTAGTGGTTAATAACATGACATGTTGTGTTAGGCACACCTAGATTTGAGTTCTAAATTTGCCATGTACCGCTGGGTGACCTTAGGGCAGTTCACTTATGCTCCCTGCACCTCAGTTTCTCCATGTGTAAAACTGCCATAAGAATACCTGTAACTCAATTATTATTAATATAGAGATAAAATAGACAGTATGTGCAAAGTAATTAGAGTAATGCTTAGTATATAGTAAGAGCATAAAAATGCTAGCTTACAGTAATAATGATTATCCATATGGATTGTCATTATCATCATCCTTATCATCAGGTGGAGTCCATCCTAGGAAATAGAGAAGGCAGAGAATCTGGGTTAGAAATCACAACAGTAGACACTACAGAAGAGTAATCACAATAGTTCATTGGTCAAAATTTCCATATGTATATTGACTATCCATAACTTATAACCTGGTTATACTACATGTATACATTCAGCATTTGGTTCAAAAGTGGAACAAAACAAAACAAAACAAAACATAGACACCCAAAACAGATTTCTACTTACCCATGTGAAGGGTTAGCTTGATTGCTCCAAATTGGGACAACTGATTCTGAATTCAGTTTCCTTCCAGTTTCAATTGGCATCTTCTTATTGAGACTTTCTTATCACCTTGTCCACTTTTATCCTCTAAGATGATAGTTGCATGGATAAGAGCTCAGAAGTAATATTTTATTTACTTCAGGTAATAAACAGGTATGAAACAACAGCCTATTATCTTCTTACCTTGGTCCAAATGTTTCATCCCTAAGTTAGACTCATATTTTTGTTAACATGTCTGCTTTTCAGTTCCTCCATTTTGGTAATTGACACCATTCTTTTTACATTTTTCCTATGCTGCACTCTATTCTCTCCTAGTCTCTACAGTAGCTGTATGATTTTGGCCAGCACAATTCACAGCACATAGTCTTCTACTGTTATTATTTTCACTGTTAGGGATTGTTTAAATATCTCTTCAAATTCCCCAAAGACCAGGCACCCTACATATGAAATAGAGAAATTACTGTAACATAGCTGAGTATAGTATCCATCTTACTAAGAACTGAAGTCATTTGGGTCTTTTACTGTATATAGTAAGAAATATTTATTTTTCAAGTATTTTGTATGCATTCACTAAATTTTAAAATAGATTTTATTGCAAAAATTTACACCTCTGTGTTTTCTTTACATTTCTATGTTGGTGAAAAACAGGCAAAGATAAACACAACCTTATAGGATCATTTTTCCCAGAGGACTTGGCCATAGCAATCACAAAATATAGAAGAGTTCAATTTATATAACGTTTACAAATTCCACTGACCATTCCAACCTGGTTTTTTTTTTTCCTCCTGCAAAAGAAGCTACATAAATGATATTCACTGTAGTAGTTGTTTCCTGTTTTAACAAAGTGCCACAAACTGAGTGGCTTAAAACAACAGAAATTTATTCTCTCTAGTTCTGGAGACTAGAAGTCTGAAATCAAGATGTTGGCAGGGCCAAGATTCCTCTGAAGACACTAGGAAAGAATCCCTTTTTGCCTCTGTCTTCACATGGCCTTCATCCCTCTGTGTGTCTGTATCTCTGTGACCCTCTCTTTTTGTAAGGATACTAGTCATTGGATTTAGGACGCACCCTAATCCAGTATGACCTCACTTTACCTTGATTATATCTATAAATACCCAATCCCCAAATAAAGTCACATTCACGGGTACCAGGAATTAGGACTTAGACATATCTTTTGGGAGACACAATTCATCCCACAACACTCACATAGCATTTCACACCTGAGTTATAGCACTTAGCGTGTAATTACTAGTTTAGGTAACGTGTACTCCTTGTCCCACCATCTCCTACTGCCCAACCCTCAAGGTCAAATTCATTTCTTAATTTTCTTTATATCTGCCTTTGCAGTTATCAAGATGCTGAACATATTCCTTTAGTGAATTTAAGTGGAGGATAGAAAGGAGAAGGCAAAGAATAACATGAGAGTTATGAAAGAAGGAAGAGTTGGTTTACACCAGTGGTTTTCACAACTTGCTTGTTATCAGCAGTGGTTTGCAACCTTTAAAAAAAAGTTGTGTGTTTCTCCCCTAGATATTCTGATTCATTGAATAACTGTAGGACCCAGGAAATCTATATTGTAGACAATTTACTCAGATGATTTTACCTTTTGGCCAAGCATAGAAAACACTCCATGCCTTGTGGTTATAGGTAAATGACAGGGGAAATGTGCAGGGGAACTGTCATTCATTTCTCATGCCTGTGCAAGCTGTTTTGCCTTAGTTAGTTGCCTAGTTATGCTGATGTTGTTTCTTCATTGGTAAAATGAGTGACAATCACTTCTAAAACTTGGATATTCCTATTCGAGGTTATTGTTTGTCTTTAAAAATGTGTGAGTGTGGTTGTAGAATTTCCACCTTGGTCTTTATAGAGGAGATAGTATGTTTGAAATGATTTCTCCAGTATCTTCTTGGACTAGTTATTCTGAAATTGTAAGAAAAGGGTCAGTGTTGGTTAACTTTGAGTGCTGGAACAACAGGTGCTTCTTTCTACTGCTTGTTCCTGTATTTCACATCTGTATAAAGAACATGTATTACCTTTATAACGGAGAGCTATTAATATACATTCTAGTTTTGTTTGACAAGCAAAAATTAAATACCAGGAAACGAAATGCAAGAAGTGCTACTAAAAAACTAAAGGAGAAAAAAAAAAAAAAGTCAAGAGGCAAATAGATGCAAAAGAAGTGCGTGTACAATTTAAAATAGGGGAGCAGAGTTGATATAAAAGTAGAGGGTATTAAGGTTTCAATGTCAGTATTGTTGGCCTTTCTTTTAATTTGTATCTTGTCTGAGGTCTTTGATTGCAATACTTTTACTAAAAATGATATTTTTCTCTTAAGTTATCTAAGCTGAAGTTTATTTAAACTTAGAATATGTTGCATTTGTCCAACCCCCAGACAATGGAAAAAATAATGAAACTGTCATATTGGGGGTGACATTGTCAACAGCACTGTCAGAAGGTAGGTGTGTGGGTGTTCTCAGATGAAGACACAAATATAAGAAAACTGGGATAAATAAAATTTGCTTACACGTTATTCTTTTAAGAGGATCGAATGGAAAATGTTTGTACATAAAGTGCACACTTATCTGTATTTTTACACTTGTCTATATACTGATAGTTGAAGACCTTGCAATTAGAATTTAGCTTTTGTGTGTGTGTTTTTTAAAATTTTTATTGGAGTATAGTTGCTTTACAATGTTGCGTTAGTTTCTGCTGCACAGCAAAGTGTAGCTTTGGTGTTTTGGATTCAAATTTCAAAATTTATTCTTCAGAAGAAATCAAACCCCATGAGAAAGCACAATGGGGAATGCGTTGACAAGAAACCCAATTTGACATCTGACAGTTTTATTATTTCCTTTGATTTTATAAGAGGCTTTGTCTTGAGAGGAAAAGTCGAACTGAAAAACTGCAAAATGAGTGGGAGAATTTGTCTTTGTGAATTCATAGACAGTTTTTCAGCAGTCAGACCATTCATACAAAAATTGTTGAGGGCCTAATTTTGACTATAGGAAAAATAGATCATTGAGGTGATGTGAATAATTGAGATCATGCCTTAAATTATTTTGGAAACAATTACTCTATTAAAAGGAAATGAAAATCTCAACTACAAACAGAAATTGATTCCAATATTGGAAAAGTTACTTAACTCATTGTGTTACCTTCTTAGTTTTTGTGAGCAGATTCAGAACTCACATCATAATTCCTCAGTATTGGCCAAGAAGGTATATAGAAGGAATTAAAAGACGAGTTTTCTTGAAAACATAGAGGGCTTTCAGGTCATGCTTAGATATGTGACCATTTTTGAAGCTAGCACACACAATCTATTTCCTAAGAGTCTTTGGGCTCCTTTGCTGGGTTGCCTAGCAACCTGAAATCTTCAGCATTCAAGGGTTGTCTTCCCCTAGTGAAATGTCAGTCCCCTTGTGAAAAGTCTTAAGTGATGTCCTTCAAATTAGGATAATTTTCACTCAGAGAGTGGAATAACTTCTACAGAAGTTGACTTAAGTGAAAATTCAGACAAAAATTACAGATGGAGACTACAAACTAGGAAAAGACTTCTGTAGACCAACAAAACAGCATTGTAATGAACCAGGAAAAGGATATTGATATTTGGAGTCCTTATAGGTTTGGAAATGTCAATACTAAAGAATCATTTATTCACATTACAGGGTGCTTATCTCATTGACATGAAGGCTGGAAAAGTTTCCATATGATAACCTGAGTGGATGTTTTTTTCTTTATCCACCTTAGCATTGATATTATAATCTCTTATAGCAGCTAAATCTACTTTTTTTTATTTTTTATTTATTTATTTATTTTTTTTGGCGGTACGCGGGCCTCTTGACTGCTGTGGCCTCTCCCGTTGCGGAGCACAGGCTCCGGACGCGCAGGCTCAGCGGCCATGGCTCACGGGCCCAGCCGCTCCGCGGCATGTGGGATCCTCCCGGACCGGGGCACGAACCCGTGTCCCCTGCATCAGCAGGCAGACTCTCAACCACTGCACCACCAGGGAAGCCCTAAATCTACTTTTATGGCTTCTAAACATCCAATCCACCATGAAATTTTGTTGATTTTCCATTTCTCCCCAACTTCATCATGAATATGCTATTCTGTGTAATTAGATCTCTACTTTGGACTTCCAGAATAACTTTCTGATTGGTTTGCCTGTATCTAAACTTTCTTCTACTAATCTGTTCTTCAGACCACACATATTTCTAAAATGCAAATTTAATCACATCAGTTGTCTATCTCCGCTAACTTAAAATCCTTCAAATGTTTTGCATTACTTTTAGGATGAAGGTAAATTTAGAATAAAGGTAAATGGCATATTTCATCAAGGTCCCTCTCATTTTCTTGGCTCTGAGAAGCTTCCTTGCCCAGATCTTTTCTACTTCAGGATATTTCAATGTTTTTCTCTTAACCCAAAGTATCGTCAGAGTAACGCATAACCTTTCTTTCACAGCATGTACCAAATCTGCAATTTTATGTTGATTTATATGATTACTTTATTAGTGCCACTCTTCCCCACTAGGCCATAAGCTCCATAAGCATAGAAATCAAGTCTGTTTTTAATCATCATTGACTCTTCCATTCCTAGCATATAGCCTAACACTTAGTAGGTACTCAATAAATATTTTGTTGAATGTATAAATGGATGAATATAGTGTATTCTTTCTTTTTTATCTTTTGAAAGGCAACCTGAGGTGAACACTATAATCTCCAATACCTTAACATGTCCATAGGGTAATTATTTTTCAAAATTCTAAGCTCAATGTGTTCCTTTTTAATAAAAATAATTAAAAATAGAGTTGCCACCTGCCTAAAGTACTTCTAGCTCAGGAAAGCATGAAAACACATACCTCCTCAATGTCCCAAAGCATATAAATTTTTTCATATTTTCTCTCTCCCTATCTACCATCACACAGGTAGCATTATAAGACCTTAATGAAATACTATACAGCCCTGGAAAGAAATACTCCATTTAAAAGCTCCATAACTCCATTTTTGTTAACAAGTAGCAGAGATAAACTTGGCTTATTTTAAGAAAAGTGTATAGCAAAAAGGGATGCTATAATTAATAAATTATTTTACTTATTTTATTTATTCATTTTAGTTCATGGAATTTTTAGAAATAATTTCTTATTTATTTATTTTTCTTGGAAAATCAATGATCCAAAGCCAAACTGAATCAGTGGTGTGGGAGGGGTCACTAATTAAATTTCTAAAATTACCTTCTCTATTAATATTTAGAAATTCTCCTCTGAATTAAGTTAGGTGGCATTATATAAAAAGAGGGAACCAAAGTGCTAAACCAAAGACCAAATTAGCAGCAGGCTTTACTGGTATTTGGAACTTGTAAATTAAAAAGTCACAAACACTAATTGCATCTTTGTAGTATATAAATTAATAATATAATTATGACTTCATCTTCATGTTTAATCATACCATAATAAAATCACTTTATGATTAATTCAGTTATCTTAAGTTTAGAGCTACTGGGTTTTCTTATAAATCAAAATTATTTCCATAAAGTGTCAGCTCAAGGTATAAGTATCTTTGGAGCTATATTTTATCTTTTTTTTTTTTTTTTTTAATTTTTATTTATTTATTTATGGCTGTGTTGGGTCTTCGTTTCTATGCGAGGGCTTTCTCTAGTTGCGGCAAGCAGGGGCCACTCTTCATCGCGGTGCGCGGGCCTCTCACTATCGCGGCCTCTCTTGTTGCGGAACACAGGCTCCAGACACGCAGGCTCAGTAGTTGTGACTCACGGGCCTAGTTGCTCCGCGGCATGTGGGATTATCCCAGACCAGGGCCCCAACCCCGTCCCCTGCACTGGCAGGCAGACTCTCAACCGCTGCGCCACCAGGGAAACTCTATCATTTATTTTGCAACTACAGGAAAGTAACTATATCCACAAAGTAGCCAACTGTAGCACATGTTTATAATTGATAATTAATTAAAGGCCACCATAGAATTTGCAAGTTCACAATTTTCTTTATGCTTAAAGTTCTTTTCTTTGGTCATTAGTATCAAATTTCGTGATTTTGGAGCAACTGATTTCAAGATCAGGGTGTCAGTATGATTGGGTTTGGTGAGGACTCTCTTCCTGACTTGCAGATGGCTGCGTTCTAGCTAACTGTGTGCTCAAGTGGCCTTTCTTTGGTGCAAGTACATGCAGAGAGAGAAATCTCTTCTCTCTCTCTTTTCCTCTTCTTATAAAGCCAACAGTCCTATCAAATTTAGATCCTACACTTATGACTTCATTTAACCTTAATTAAAATCCTTATATCCAAATACAGTCACATTGGTTGTGACTTCAACATACGAATGCTAGGGGTACACAATTCAGTCCATAGGATACAGTTATAAACTTGTAACCAGTCTGTTATATCCCAAATGTTCACATGATAAAAAGATTCCCTGCAATAGTAAATGGGCTCCTTGCTTGGAGCAATACTCTAACAAAGCAAGGACATTTAAAGAACATAAAATACATTTCTCTGAAATCAGTTGTTAGAGGGATTTAACCTGTAGTTTCAATATGAGGCACTCAGTCATTTTTCGCCATTTTTACAGTTTAACACAATTGGTGAAGATGTGATTCACACAGGACAAGTTTCCTGTCTTGCTGTGTTCCTATAAAGATCTGACTCAAGTGTGAGGATCCAATTTAAAACCAGCTCCTTGCCTGGATCAAGATTGAAAAGGCGGAGGAGGTGGTGGCAGTTTTTAAGCTTTCTTAAGTATAAATGACTTTTATGGAACAAGTTGTATCCTCTTTGAATACAGCTGAATAGCAGTCTTATTTGGGTTGAAGCTTAAAAATATAGGTATAAATTGTCAATTGATAAGGTAATGAAGCCCGGATAAAGGAAGAAGCTTGTAGTATTTGAGTATATGTTGCTGTATTCTGCTGGTTTCTTCTATAGAACTGTAACCAGTATTTTCCAATACTTCAACTTGCCACATTTGAAAGCCAAAGGGATTTGACTTTGGTTTTCTTAAAATGTGTAATGATAATACTTGATTGAAAAATATAAACCTAGAATCCTCAAAAAAGTAGATTATTAGCTATCTGAAGGAAAGATGTGCACTCAGTCTTTAAGCTTATATTGATACATCCCCAGCTTTTTCTTATGATTTTTATATCAAAACTCAGAAAAAACACAGGACAACATACTCTAGTATCCTAAGTTGGTTCCTCTAACCCAACCTAAACCATAAGGTATAGTATATGAAAACCTTTTAGTTGATGCCGTGTGGACTGTCTGCTCCAGAATGTTTTTGGTTAAATGCTAAAGTCAGTTGCTCTATTTAGACACTGTCTTGATTCTATATTCTTGGCGAAGTTCTGGACTAGCCTACTAGAGATTCTAAAAGTTTTCTTTCTCCAAGCCCCTTCTTGAGAAAACTCCGTGTCCAAAACCCTAGACTCCAATTAGATGATCTCTCCTAGTTACAGAGAGAATGTGACTTAGTTAACTAGGGAGCTGGTGTTCTACTCATAATTGACCATATTCAAGGATACAGGAAAACCAGCTTTCAGAGAGATAGAGAAGATTAGAGGAAAAATAGAAAATCAGTGGCAAGAAGCAGAAAGGGAAGGTAATTCTGAGAAAGAGAAAGGAATAAATTTCCACCAGTAAATTTGTAGGTCTGACTCATCCCCTATGATGTCCAACTCCTTTCACTTCTTGGTCATGAATGAATGTGTATTTCACTATTGCATACCTATAAGGATATCTGTTTTTAACTTTAACTTATTTTTGTGCTTTTGCTCTTTGTCAGCACACGTATCTAACTAAGAGAATTACCAAGAACAGGACTCTATATTTTGCCCTCCAGATTCTTTATTTCTTCTTCCCATGGAGTAGAGCTTTGTGTATAATTCGGGAGTGAAGTGAACAAGGCTGATAGAGCAATTCAGCCCTTCAATATCAGGAGACCCTGTTACTAGGAGAACTCTTCCTACTCTGATCTTGTCATTGAGGATTCTGGCTCTGGCCTTCCTCCAAAAGGACTTAGGGCAAAAGCCAAGTTATGGTACTGAGGCCCATTTTAGGTTTTTGATACTTGATCAGTCATTTTTGTCTGTTTTCAGCCATGGAGTCATTTGCCTTGTGAGAACTAAGAACAACATTTAACAGAAATAGGTATGAACTCTTAAATATTACTGAAAGCTATTCTTATTACTTCTCAGGTTCTAAGTAACATGCCAGATTCATATCTGAATCATTGAGATTTCTATGATAATCATATCTTCCATGGTTTTTATTAATGCCAATTAGTAGTAATGCTATTAGCCCTACTATATTATGTGTCTGTCAGGCACATCATTTACAGGACTAGATTGCTACACTTTGCTTTATTTATGTGTGTAATCCAACTTTAGATCACTGCATGCTCTTTTTGTCTTCAAAGAAGCTTCTTATTCCCCAAACATCTATTATCCCCACTACTTACTCACTCTATTTTGGCTGTCAGGCCATAGAATGCTGATGAAAGAAAATGCACAAGAGTGTGACAATTATAGATTCATTCTATGGAGTTTCATCAGGATCATACCTGTCATCACATCAAACCTTTTATTCACCTCTCAAATGTCACAGAACTATGCTCTCACTTATTATTCTTTTCTCCTTGAAACATCCAGCCATCTTCCATTTTCTCCCCCTCAGTGAAAATATTGCTTCTTGAGGTGCAAACTTAATTTTGCTGAAAACTCTGTCACATTTCTTCATCTTAAACTCAGTATCTTCTCATGTTTCCATTCAGGCTCTTGGGAGAAGAGTCTACTGGGCTGTGAGCTCCTTGAGGGCAGTTCTCATGATTTATTCACAATTGTATTTTTGATGCCCAACTAATTTTCTTTAATGTAAAAACGGCTTCCAAACACACTCAACTACATCCGCTATTAAAACAACAAAAAACACCTTCCTTAACCTCACTACTTCTCTTAGGTACTTTTTAATCTTTCCATTTATCATCAAAATCTTGATGAAAGAGACTTTTCCATTGCTTCCACTTCCTATCTTACTCATTTTAACTGTGAGATATAGGATTCCCCTTTTTTTCCAACTCCGTGAACTCTTGAAAATACTATCAAAAGATTACAAGTGACCTTTATGTCCCTACAGCCAATACTGTACCTTTGCTCTTATGTTCCTTCAATGCACTTAAATATTTGATATTTGAGAACACATTTTTCTTGAATCTTTCTTCTACCTGAGCCTTTGCTGATCTTACAGCATATTCACAGCTTCGTTTCTGATCTCTATGCAGATAATTCCCAAATGACATCTTTAGCCTTCCTTTCCTATGTGCATTCTTCCTGTGTTTATTCTCAACTAGCAATAGTACAGATTGGATTGAATTGTGGATAACATGTAAATTCAGTGCATACTAAATGAATTCAGAATTTCGCTCCCCTAACTGTTTTTACTTTCTAGATAAAATGGTGTGCAGTAGCTCTCTTATATTTCTAGGTCCCTGAACTTAAATCATAGCATTGCCCTTCACTCTTCTCTCTCTGTCATCCACCGCATCCAGTATGTCACTGTGCCTTTTGATTCTTCTTTTGAAAAATCTCTGGGATTCTTTTTCTCCCTTGTCATTGTTCACAAAAGCCCAGGCTTTCAACACGCCAGCCTAGATACTATCACATGATTTTCTGGTCTATTCCACTGTTTTTCTATCATTGGATCATCACCGTGTCACTAATATTAAGAGAAACTTTAAACCCATCACTCCATACTTGACTTGCCTACAATATCAAGTTCATACTTTCTTGGTTAGGTTAGTATTATGATAAGCTTACCTCACTTTACCTAGCTAATATTTTCTCTTTAACACTAAATTCTAACCTCTGCCCTAGATAAATTTGTGTTCTCACATTTTCTGTCTGAATTTTTCAAATGTACACCAAGCTCTTCCTGCTTTCTAGATTTTACTTATTCATCTTCCCCAATGTAAACCTGCATTTCCTGTGCTATAGTACATATCTCATTAAATTTCAATTTCCTGTTTACTCATCAGACTCATAGTGCATAAGGACTTTGTTATTATGTTTCCTACTGTATACTCACTCAATGCTTAGCACTATGTCTGTCATTTAGTAAGTGCTCAGTATATATTGAAAAATAAATATCATAGCTCTGAGTCACCTATAGGATCTAGTCAACTGAGGGCCACATACTATGCCCACCATTCATCTTGGCTGTTTAATTAATATACAGACTTCTTAGTCATAGTGAATGGTATCTGTTATGGGTACCACTTCACAGGGTAGATTTATACTATACACACTCACATTTATATTTGGTTTTTATTTCTTTTTGAAATATCTACAATATCATATCTGAATAACCAAATTGCCAAAAATAACTTTAGTAATACTGAATTTATTGAGCATTTACCTTCAATGATTTTATATGAAATAGAGGTATTATGCTGACTATAAGAGGGATAATAATATTACTCATCCATTTAATTCTCCATCCTTGACCTTATTAAAGGAGTGACAAAGATATTTCACAATTGGTCCCATCGACATTTTATATAATTTCATGTTGGTTGACCTAGAATACCAGCCATACTTATGTTGTTAATATATGATATTTGCTTAGAAACAAGTAGGACTTTTGCTCAATATATTCAGACTGGGCTTCCCTGGTGGCGCAGTGGTTGAGAGTCCGCCTGCTGATGCAGGGGACATGGGTTCGTGCCCCGGTCTGGGAAGATCCCACATGCCGCGGAGCGGCTGGGCCCGTGAGCCATGGCCACTGAGCCTGGGCGTCCGGAGCCTGTGCTCCGCAACGGGAGAGGCCACAGCAGTGAGAGGCACACGTAGCAAAACAAACAAACAGAAAAATATATTCAGACTAAACAAGGAGGTTTATTCTACTGTTTATTAATATTATTATTCAGATTCTGAAAACTCTCAAAGTAAGTTATTAGGCTTAGCTATATTATTGGGATAAATAAAAATTTGTGTACCTTAAATACATTTCATACAATTTACAGTAGTTAAATTGAATATGGGAAGACCCAGCACTTCTGTAGTGAAATCATAGCCCAGAGAACTCTTGCTGAGACATGAACATAATCCCAATTAAAGCAGAGAAAAACTATGAATATCTATGATTTAATATTTTACAGATTTTAAAATAAATTTTTGGTTTGCTCTGTATAAGTCCAAATTACTAAGGACATTCAACAAACATTTTAAGATTAAGACAAAATGACTACATTCTTTATAACACAGAATCTTGACTATTTTTTTTTATTTTTTTTTACATCTTTATTGGAGTATAATTGCTTTACAATGGTGTTAGTTTCTGCTTTATAACAAAGTGAATCAATTATACATATACATATGTTCCCATATCTTCTCCCTCTTGCGTCTCCCTCCCTCCCACCCTTCCTAACCCACTCATCCAGGTGATCACAAAGCACCGAGCTGATCTCCCTGTGCTATGCGGCTGCTTCACACTAGCTGTCTATTTTACATTTGGTAGTGTACATATGTCCATGCCACTCTCTCACTTTATCACAGCTTACCCCTCCCCCTCCCCATATCCTCAAGTCCATTCTCTAGTAGGTCTGTGTCTTTATTCCCGTCTTGCCCTAGGTTCTTCACAACATTTCATTTTTAGATTCCATATATATGTGTTAGCATGCAGTATTTGTCTTGCTCTTTCTGACTTACTTCACTCTGTATGACAAACTCTAGGTCGATCCACCTCACTACAAATAACTCCATTTCGTTTCTTTTTATGGCTGAGTAATATTCCATTGTATATATGTGCCACATCTTCTTTATCCATTCATCCGATGATGGACACTTAGGTTGTTTCCATCTCCTGGATATTGTAAATAGAGCTGCAATGAACATTTTGGTACATGACTTCTTTTGAATTATGGTTTTCTCAGGGTATATTCCCAGTAGTGGGATTGCTGGGTCATATGGTAGTTCTATTTGTAATTTTTTAAGGAACCTCCATACTCTTCTCCATAGTGGCAGTATCAATTCACATTCCCACCAGCAGTGCAAGAGTGTTCCCTTTTCTCCACACTTTCTCCAGCATTTATTGTTTCTAGATTTTTTGATGATGGCCATTCTGACTGGTGTGAGATGATATCTCATTATAGTTTTGATTTGCATTTCTCTAATGATTAATGATGTTGAGCATTCTTTCATGTGTTTGTGGGCAGTCTGTATATCTTCTTTGGAGAAATGTCTTTTTAGGTCTTTGGCCCATTTTTGGATCGGGTTGTTTGTTTTTTGTTATTGAGCTGCATGAGCCGCTTGTAAATTCTGGAGATTAATCCTTTGTCAGTTGCTTCATTTGCAAATATTTTCTCTCATTCTGAGGGTTGTCTTTTGGTCTTGTTTATGGTTTCCTTTGCTGTGCAAAAGCTTTGAAGTTTCATTAGGCCCCATTTGTTTATTTTTGTTTTTATTTCCATTTCTCTAGGAGATGGGTCAAAAAGAATCTTGCTGCGATTTATGTCATAGAGTGTTCTGCCTATGTTTTCCTCTAAGAGTTTGATAGTATCTGGCCTTACATTTAGGTAGTTAATCCATTTTGAGCTTATTTTTGTTTTGCCTACTTTCTGCAGGGTTTCTATCATAAATCGGTGTTGAATTTTGTCGAAAGCTTTCTCTGAATCGATTGAGTTGATCATATGGTTTTTCTCCTTCAATGTGTTACTATGGTGTATCACATTGATTGATTTGCGTATATTGAAGAATCCTTGCATTCCTGGGATAAACCCCACTTGATCATGGTGTATGATCCTTTTAATGTGCTGTTGGATTCTGTTTGCTAGTATTTTGTTGAGGATTTTTGCATCTATGTTCATCAGTGATATTGGCCTGTAGTTTTCTTTCTTTGTGACATCCTTGTCTGG
>RJWK010044118.1:0-18499 GCA_004363435.1 Platanista minor
TTTTTTTTTTTTTTTTTTTGGCTGCGCCGCGTGGCGTGTGGGATCTTAGTTCACCGGCCAGGGATTGAACCCGGGCCCCAGCAGTGAGAGCATGGAGTCTCGCTAGGATTTCCCCTCCTTACTGTCTTTGATGAGTTCCTTATCCTCCTTTCCTTGATGGGAGCGCTCTCAAGTCCCTGATAGCCCTCACTCTTTTCTTTTTTTATTGAAATATAGTTGACTTACAATACTGTGTTAGTTTCAGGTATACAGCATCTTGATTCAGTATTTTTGCAGATTATATTCCATTACAGGTTATTACAAGATATTGGGTATAATTCCCTGTGCTATACAGTATATCCTTGTTGCTTATCTATTTTATATATAGTAGTTTGTATCTGTTAACCCCAAACTCCTAATTTGTCCTCCCCCCCATCTTTGGTAACCACAGGTTTGTTTTCTACATCTGTGAATGTTTTATTTTATTTATTTTTTATTTATATTTTAGGGAGCCTGAAATCTTTTTATAATTCCTTGGCACCATAGTATTAGCTCACAAGACACCCACTCGTGCTTATTGTCTGCAACAGACAATTTATATGATAGTATTTTTTGCAATGAAAGAATATTAAACCTGTTTCTCAAGTCACTAAGCACCCTCCTGCTACAACTATTTCCAAAGCTTGCACTGATATTTTGTTGTACTTAAAATTTTGTTTTTTCTACTGTTAATCCCTTTGCCAATGTTTTATCCTAAGGAAGGAAGTGATGTAGAGATCATAGCTTCCAATGAAGAAAAGGATGCCTGGAGAGTAGGGTCATCTGCCTCATCTTCTTTATCCTTCAGCCAGTGTTAACTATGTGTCAGACACTTTTTCATATATAGTCCAATTTGATCCTCACAATGACCCTAAGAGCTGAGCATAATTATTAGCCCCATTTGTGAATCTGTTTTAGAGCCCTCACTCTTAACCAGCTGACTCTACCTCCTAATGAACAGAGTTTAAAAAAAAAAGACAAAACACTGTATTGGAACATAGTAATTTCTCAAGGGTGTCTGTAGTTATCCAGTTCTTGACACGGTGTGGGTGTGTACCCCTCCATTATTCCTGGGAAAATCCTTCCCTTGATACATTCTCTCACCTTCTGTTCACTCCTAAACCCACTGCATTCAGGCTTTGGTTTCAGCCAGAAGTTCGTTTAAACCACTCTTGCTAAGGTCACACATTTGGCTTCAAATTGCCAAAGAGAAATTTTGGGACCTTAATTTCAGCTTACCTCAAAACAGCATTTAACATGGCCAACTATTACGTCCTTTTTGGAATTACTTATTCCTTCAGCTTCCATACTGCTTTGGCTAAGTTCTGAGTTTACCTACTCTTTTCATTAACTTTTCACTTGAATTCCCTTAAACTTTTTCCCTGGCTAAATTGTCATGACTTTCTGATATATTCTATATACTCTCTTTGGAGGGACTCAGCTAATTTATAGCTAAAGACCAACAAGATGGGGATTTTGCCACTAGCAACAATGGACTATCATGTTTCAGGTCAACTCTTCCGCTCCAAAGACAATCAACATCTGTTTGAAGGTATCAGGTAGGTACCAAGGCATTGAATACTTAAGGGGCCAAATTTCAGGAAAGAAGAAAAACCCAACGAGGTGAAAGTTTATCTTTTTTTTTGGCATCTTTGTTGGAGTGTAGTTGCTTTGCAATGGTGTGTTGGTTTCTGCTTTGTAACAGGGTGAATCGGTTATACATATACACATGTTCCGCCTAGAGGGGTGGGATATGGAGGGTGGGAGGGAGGGAGACGCAGGAGGGAAGAGAAATGGGAACATGTGTATATGAACGTTTTATCTTTGATATGCATCTCCTCTCCATGCATTCCTTACCCTGATGAACAGCAAATAAATCCACCCAGCTGCTCAAGCTGGAAAATCTAAAAAAAAAAAAAAAAATAGAAACTTTTCAGATCCCTTTTCCCATAACCCTTTCTGGTACCAAGTTGAAAAGGAATGAGCAGCATTATAGATTACTGTGGCACAGAGGATTATGTATGTGTTTGGAATAGTAATAAGTCTAATTACTATCATTATTATGAAATAATGATTATAGCTAATATTTTTTAACACTGATCTAAGCTTTTTTTTTTTTTTGCGGTACGCGGGCCTCTCACTGTTGTGGCCTCTCCCGTTGCGGAGCACAGGCTCCGGACGCGCAGGCTCAGCAGCGGCCATGGCTCACGGGCCCAGCCGCTCCACGGCATGTGGGATCTTCCCGGACCGGGGCACGAACCCGTGTCCCCTGCATCGGCAGGCGGACCCTCAACCACTGCGCCACCAGGGAAGCCCTGATCTAAGCTTTTAAATGAATGCACTCATTTAGTTTTCATAACAAACTCTCTAAGATAGATATAGTTTATTATCTCTATTGAGGCACAGAGAGCTTAAATAATTGCCCAAGCTTATACAACCAGTAAGTGACAGAGCCGGGGTTCACTTCCAGCCAGTTGGGACCTGGTACCCATGCTGTTATCTGCCACATCCTACTGCCTCATGCTGTTAACACACAGTACACGTTTTCCCTAAATGGAAGTCATTTATTACTCTTCCATGTGAATGAAGCCAATCACAGAATGTCCTTATGTAGTATATACTTCAGTCAGCAAATATATACCCAAAAGCCTGGGATAATGAGGAAACCAGTCACTCCTAAGCCAAATGATCCACTGAAACTTGCACAGATAAAAAGAATACTATTAGATGAAGTGAAGATTGGATTTCCTCCAACTACAGGTTATTTTATCCTAGAAACTAAAAAGCAAGTAAATATAATCAAGAAACATGGTTTAAGTTATTTAGAGGAAAAAGTAAGACTAAAAGACACTGGTGAGAAAGCTGCAAAGATTGAAGAAGACTGTATATTTTGACATTAAATTATGTAAATCATATGCAAACTATGCAAATCTGCATGAAGCTAGGGAAAGAGAAGATGCGGTTGTTTTTTCTTTCTTTAAGCCTTACATAAACACCTTCTGAAACGAGCGGTGAGGGACTAAGTGTGAATTTCACAATAATATGATTTTCTAGGTATTTTAGCTCATAGAAAACTGAATTAATCACATATTCAAAAAAATGTAAATTAATGCTGTAGAAAAATGTCGTAATCTTTGTAACACTATGGTCATTTTACAATGGTTTTTAAGTGCCTTCTAGGACTCTATTTCCAGATCTCCACCTTCATATGGTATATCATCTTCCTTTAGCACGTGCCCTAAGAGACCTAAGTATCACTTACATGAAAAGCTAAGTATGTCACATTATGTAAAGGTGAAAAGACTCAGTCTGACCACAAGTATATCCTAACTCATATACCAACGAACTAGATGGCAGCAAACTGTATTTGATTCTCTGAGGTCATGTACATTGGCTAGCTCCTTTACTTAGGAACAGCTCGTTTGACACTGTATCATTTTGACTTTGGATGAAGACCATTACATGAAAAAGCTTACTCTTCAACCCATTCCAGTAACACAGAACGGCTATTTCACTGCCTTTTCTGTTGAATCTATAACCCTTGAGATAAACAAAAAGGAATACCTCAAACTAAGAGGAAATAGAAGATTGGATGCATAGAAAATATGATGAGCACCAAGAAAGCCCATTAAAAAAAAAGATTAAAAAAAGGGCCCCCCAAAATTTCTGCAAGTTACTTCTTTAGAAAGAAAATTCACTATAGGATAGTGGAGACAGATAAATAAAACATGATTTCTGCCTTTAATCATCTCAGACTTATTAACTTTTAGCCGGAACCCAGGATATGAAATTTCGTATTTATCCAAGCACAACAATCCTGAAGGAGGCCCAGCAATTGTCTGTTAATCAAAATAAACTATCCTGGGCTTCCCTGGTGGCGCAGTGGTTGGGAGTCCGCCTGCTGATGCAGGGGACGTGGGTTCGTGCCCCGGTCCGGGAAGATCTCACATGCTGCGGAGCGGCTGGGCCCGTGAGCCATGGCCGCTGAGCCTGTGCGTCCGGAGCCTGTGCTCCGCAACGGGAGAGGCCACAACAGTGAGAGGCCTGCGTACCGCAACAACAACAACAAAAAAGAAGTACGCCATTAATATTTATTGAATAAATGAATGGGATGGGGGCGAAAATAGATGCCATTATTTCTGTTTCTTTTATTTTGTATCAGAGAACTCTAGCTCAAAGCACAACTGATAACAATCAAGGAACTGGTAAAGCTAAAGATTAAGATTTGCAATTATTACCCATTTTTAATTAGCATAAAAATATTTAAAACCTGACTATGGAAGAGGGGTTGCAGCAAAGAGAACAATCCATACACCATGTGCATTGATTTAAGCAGGGTTTTGCAGGGCTTTTTTTTTCTTCATTTTAAAGAAAAGCTTTCTTGGAACAGGTGACCTTTATTACCACTTTGCTCTAATTGCAAATACTTCAGTACCTGATGCCTATTAATTTGTCTGCCCTGCCAGAAGGAAAGCCAAGAAACCACAACAAAAGAAAAATAAGCCTTTAAATGCAAGCAATAAAGAACTAGCTCTGAGTAATAATTACCTTGGGTAATGAAGGAACACTAAGTAGCCAGTACAGTTCACTAAATAAATTTCATTCTCAATTTTGAAAAATAAGGAGGGCAAAATTTTAAACTTCATCATTCGTTGTACATTAAAGGACTCCAAAGGGAAGTACCGACCACTTCGTTCTATTTTATAGCGTAGAACAGTTCAGCTTCACTGAGGCAATCTCACCCAGCAGAAAGGACCTTGCCTGTATATTCATAGCCGTCTGTGTGCTATCAAGGGGCAGAGGATCCACATATTAACTGTCAAGGACTGTCTCTCCAGCCATTGTAGAGGTCACTCCAACAATAGCAAGTTGATGGAACTGACGAAATATTTAGCTAGTGTCTAATTCTTCCTGAAAATTGACTGGATACTAAACTTGGCATCAATGAAATATTTGGCGTTCCCATAATGCTTTGATGTTGCAGTATACCAGAAGATAAATATTCTAGGAATGAATGAAGTTATTTTCCTGGAAGTGAAAGTTCTTATGAGCTCTCGACTTTGTTGATTTCAAATCCACTGACTGGCATGGGATGAATTACCCACTTCTGAAGCTAAAAGCAAGGGGAGTGGAAGGAGAAAGTATTCAATCCCATCCAACTAAATAGCTCAGGTAGGAAAGAGGGGGGTTCTCTAAAGAAAAATCGGAGGGTTGCTACCAGAAGAAGTGAGAATGAGGGAATGGGCGTTGGGCAGGTGAAAACATACAGTGTACTTTTCAGAATCTGAGAAAGTTAAGGACGGCTAAAGGTGGACCAAGGAATAAAGCTATAACAACAAGCACCTCAAGTACTTCAAGTCTGCTGAAACAATCTGTAGGTTTATCCCATGTGTATCAGGAAAACAGAACTAGGACCAAAAAGTAGAACTTTAAAGAGGCAGCTTTAACTTGAAATAAGGAAGAGCTTTATCATGAGAGGAGGTATTTAAAAATCAAGGGACAAGCAGAGATTCTTCCTCCACCGTTCCTGTCTTGGACCCATGTCTCTCATTTTAGAGGAGAACCTGCTATGCCTTCTTTACTCACCTTTCTGTGCTCCTCTTCCCCACGGGAGAAGAAGACACTTGATGGTCACGTTTAGCCAAGGCTCTCTCCAGACTCTCCCTTTCAGAGCCTCTCTACATGGATCACATCTTCTCCGCAATCCTGTCTCCTCTCTGTGTGACTGCTCACAGGACAGATCCTGACCCAGTGGGGCTCGGGAGAACTCCAGTCATCCAGCTGTATAGTCTGCACCTGGGTGAGACACTCCATCCAGGTGATAAGACACAGGAAGCCACTTTGACCACATAATTCTGAACCACCTTCGCCAGCCTTAGAGTCAATGTCTGATTCTCATCTAACTTCCATATGTATTCTAAGTGGCTCAGAATTTAAAAGGAAGAGGAGTGCGGTTACTTGGCTCCCTTAAGCTCTAACATTTTTCAGAAGGGATTCAAACATGGACTGGAAATAGTGTTTGGAGTGGGGATGTTGTTTGGAAGAGTCCACTATTCCACTTCCTTCCAATCTGTGATACTAGTTATGCAAGGTAATAAAGGTCACTGAAAATAACCAATAATTATTTGTACATGTTTATTCTTCAGAAACAGACTTTCACCTGATTGCGGACCAGTAGAAAATCTAGTATCCTTCTTTTATTGAGAACTGGCACTGTCTGCCTCAGGCAGTGTGATCTAATGGAATTCACGGTCTCTAAAGGCAGAAAACCTGATTCCTACCTCACTGAGTTGCCATATAGCAATTATCAACTAACCCCTCTACCCCAGCTATTCTTTGCATGAAATAAAGTAATAATGACAACATTTTACTACAGTGTTGGAGAATTGCTGATTGGGTGGGGAGTATTTATAAAATATTCATAATATGCTAAATGCTACAAAGGAAATTTTAACTTCTTAAAGTGGAAAGGTTATTATAAAAGATGATTTGCTATGTCCTCAGACTGAAATTAGTGGAAAATATGGGGGAAATGTGTGCACTGGATCTAGAATATCCAAAGCAATCTTGAAAAAAAGAATAAAGTTGGAGGACTTATATTACTTGACTTCAAGACTAACTGTTAAGCTACAGCAATCAAGATAATATGTTACTGGCATAATACTCAACAAACAAATCAAGGTAACAGAATAGAGAGACAAGAAATAGAAACATTCCTTTAATTTTTGACAACACAAAAAAGTCACAGCAAATGTTGCTATAATAACTGGATATGCAATAAAATGAATGTTGACTTGTACTTCATACCAAATAAAAATTAATTTGAAATAGATTACAAACTTTTCATAAAAGTTAAATAATAAAGCTTTTATAAGAAAAGGTAGGGAATATCTTCCACACTTGGAAGAAGGTAAATGTTTCTTAGATGGATTTTTCCAGTAAAAAATGGATAAGATTTCAGCAGATCCTTCATTAAAGCAGTTAGATAAAAGGCCAACAGGGCTCCCCTGGTGGCGCAGTGGTTGAGCGTCCACCTGCCGATGCAGGGGACGCGAGTTCGGGCCCCGGTCCGGGAAGATCCCACATGCCGCGCGGAGCGGCTGGGCCCATGAGCCATGGCCGCTGAGCCTGCGCGTCCGGAGCCTGTGCTCCGCGACGGGAGAGGCCACAACAGTGAGAGGCCCGCGTACCGCAAAAAAAAAAAAAAAAAAAAAAGGCCAATATGCAAATTTGCATTCTCATTAGAGAAATTCAAATTCAGAATATCCCAGTGAGATACCAGTAATATCCACCAAGATGGCTAAAACTAAAATGACCAACACCACCAAATGCTGACCAAGATGTGGAGCAACTGAAACGCTCCTGTAGTGTTAGTGGGAATATAAAACAGTACAACCAGTGGTGTGCAGGAGCTAGTCTGAACTGGTTCACAAAAGCCAATCCTGCACATCTGTTCCCATGTTAGCTCTCAATGACTTCACACTGGTAGCCTGAAATTGGCCATAATGGGAGTATTTACCTCATGAGACTGACAACTTTGCACTTGCTGTTATGGGTGGTCTGCATCATTGTTTTCTGCTCCATCTCTTCCCTTTCCTCCTTCTTCTTCTTTTTGTCCTCCTCCTCCTCCTCTTCCTCCTTTTTCTCCTTTTCCTCTTCCTCCTTGTTTGTTTGTTTGTTTGTTTGTTGCAGAGTCAATTGATAAACATTTACCAACACCCCACTGGGTACAGCAACTTTGGGATAGTTTATGTCCATTTCTTATTAAATGAAATATATGCCTACTCCCTGACCTAGAAATTCCACGAAAAAATTTTCTACACGAGTGTTCATAGCAGGTTTATTCATAATAGGCAAACCTGAAAACAGCCCGAGTGTCCATTAATAGCAGAATGGAAAAACAAACTGTGGTATTACCATATATTAAATAGCTCTCAGCAAGAAACACAAATAAACACTACCACAGATGAATCTCAGAAACACTATGCTGAGTGGAAGAAGCCTTACACGAGAGTATATACTGTATGTTTATGTTTATATAAAGTTATAGGACAGGCAAAGCTAATAAGGTTTTAAAAAAACAGAACAATGGTTGCCTCTGGGGGTGAAGAGTGGGGCAGGGATTGACTGGGAAGGAGCATGAGGGTGCTTTCTGGGGTAATGGTAAAGTTCTATAACAATAGGGATTTGGGTTAAAAAAGTACAAGCATTGGTCAAAACTAGGGACTATACACAAGATCTGGGTGTTTCACTCTATGTATATTACCTCAGAAGAAAAAATGTAAACAAATATTGAACTCTAGTTAATGATTTACTTGGCTAAAATATTTAGATGTGTACTCATGTCTGCAACTTCGAAATAGATCACAAAAATAAGAAGGCTTGGTGGATGGATAGAGAGATGGATAGATGGATGGATATATGATACAGTAAATTAGTAAAATGTTAATGGTAGAATCTAGGACATGGGTATGGGTGCTCACTATAAAATCCTTTAACTTTTTTGTAAGTTTGAAAATTTTCATAATAAAATGTTGGAGAATATCAGTGAAAGATAAAAGGTATAACTCTTTCTTAATGAGTGCTTACCATTGCCAAGTGCTATGCTAGATGTTTTATAAGCATTATTTAATTGAATCCTCACAACCATCCTATGTTAAATTCCATTATCATTCCCATTTTCCAAGTAATTAAACTAGGCTTAGAGAAATGAAGCTACTTGTCTGAGGTCACACAGCAAGTAAATGAGAAATGACCTCAACCCAGTCTGTCTCATCTATACGTTGTATAAATCTCCTCTCTGTATGGAAGAAACAGAAGGAGAAAAGCAGAGCAAAAGTCAGAAAGAAGTCAACTGGTAATAAACAAGAAGTGGGAATACTTGGTCAGAGTCCCTGCTTTACCATTTTTTAAGACTAAACTACAAGCAAAACCGGCTACATAATTTGTGTATCCTAGTGACAAATAAACATGAAGGATTTCCTGCTCAAAAATTAAGAATTTCAAGAAGGTGACAGTAGGGCATCAAACCAAGCACAGGGCCCTTCTGAAAGCCAGCCCTGTGCAACTGTGTGGGCTGCACACCCATGAAGCAGACCCTGCAGACAAGAAGAGAAAGCTTGATATCATTAGGATTACTACAGATTTCTCACATTAAATGACTCCTTCTGTGATATTAAATTTTTTCCCGCCTCCCATTCCCGGAGTCAGAGTTTTTATACTCAAGGAGCAGAAAAGGCAAGCTTAAACCTTGGTGGCCATGACATCTGAATACTAAAGCTGTAGTAAGTTTCCATAAAAGACTTCTGTGTTCTTGCCAAAATTAAGGCATATTAGTCATAACAGGCACTGATCTTCCTCTCAAAGTGGTCATCAGGGACACAACTGGGAAATGTTGATGGATCATCCTGCAAAAGTAAACTGGTTTCAAAGAGGCAGCTTTGTCACTAGTGGAATGAACGGGTGATCCATCATTCCCCTCCAACTCCAAAACTGACCTGGCAGTCAGAGAATGTCTCCTCCATTTATGGGGCTGCCTTTTATCATCAGGGTTTCTAAGCAAAGACCTCATTTGTACTCTAGAAAAGAGACTATGGCACCAATTGAAAATACTTTAAAAAATAAAGCTCCCATACATTTCCAGGCCCCAGGACAATTCAGCAGCAGCTTAGTTACCTCCCGCCTGGGCTGTGGCTGCAATCAGTAATTCTCAGACAGACATAAAACACAGCAGTTTTCCTATGGATAATAGGCTGTTCATCCACTGAAAATACTTCTGTATTTTTTCATGTACTGTACAAAAAAATGCTTCATTTCGACTAGAATCAAAACGACAAATCCTTTTACCTCAGTTTCGCTAGCTGCCTCGGGAAGCTGAAACATACTGTTACTAGAGAATAACCCAGAGGATTTTGAGAAGCCCCGACGGGGGAAAGGAACCAAGACATGATTGGCCTCCCTTTTTTCATTCTGCACCAGACACTGCAAGGGTGATTCAAATTATTTAGAATGATCGCTCTGTAAGCTCTGATAACTCTACGTTCAAAAATAATTTCCCAAATTACTACATTTAAGATTCCTCTATAAGAAAGGCCACAGAGGGCTTCCCTGGTGCGCAGTGGTTGAGAGTCCGCCTGGTGGTGCAGGGGACACAGGTTCGTGCCCCGGTCCGGGAAGATCCCACATGCCGCGGAGCGGCTGGGCCCGTGAGCCATGGCCGCTGAGCCTGTGCATCCGGAGCCTGTGCTCCGCAACGGGAGAGGCTATAACAGTGAGAGGCCCGCGTACCGCAAAAAAAAAAAAAAAAAAAAAAAAAAAGGCCACAGGAAGAGGCAGCATAGAAATGGGTTGTTTTGAGGGGAAGTCCTTGATTTTAAAGGGAAGAGACCGCTTAAGCTGGGAATGGGGGAAATGTGCTGATTCCCTAGCAATTTCTGGGGCTGCTACCTCATGAAAGGCACTTCACGAAATGCAGAAAGCCCCCATGCCTCCACAGTGACTGAGAGGCTCGGCTCCCTTCCTTCTAGCACGTGAAAAATACTCTGCATTTTCAGTAAAAAGAGATTCTCCTCTCCTTTGCAGACTTTGCTTTATCATCTTACCTGGAAATATGTCAAGAAATCCCACTTTATAGGGATGGCTGGGGTGACCTGTTGGATCAAAGTCTCCTATGCTGTGGTAGGAGCTAAGAACAAGAATAGGTAAAATCAGCATGGTTTTTCTTTTCTTTTCTTTTCTTTTTAACATCTTTATTGCAGTATCATTGCTTTACAATGGTGTGTTAGTTTCTGCTGTATAACAAAGTGAATCGGCTATACATATACATATATCCCCATATCCCCTCCCTCTTGCGTCTCCCTCCCTCCCACCCTCCCTATCCCACCCATCCAGGGGGTCGCAAAGCACTGAGTTGATCTCCCTGTGCTATGCGGCTGCTTCCCACTAGCTATCTATTTTGCATTTGTCAGTGTATATATGTCCATGCCACTCCCAGCTTACCCTATCCCCTCCCTGTGTCCTCAGTCTACATCTGCGTCTTTATTCCTGTCCTGCCCCTAGGTTCTTCAGAACCATTTTTTTTTTCTTTTAGATTCCATATAAACGTGTTAGCATATGGTATTTGTTTTTCTCTTTCTGACTGACCTCATTCTGTATGACAGACTCTAGGTCCATTCATCTCACTACAAATAACTCAGTTCCGTTTAATTTTATGGCTGAGTAATATTCCATTGTATATACGTGCCACATCTTCTTTATCCATTCATCTCTTGATGGACACTTAGGTTGCTTCCATGTCCTGGCTATTGTAAATAGAGCTGCAATGAACATTGTGGTACATGACTATTTTGAATTATGGTTTGCTCAGGGTATATGCCCAGTAGTGGGATTGCTGGGTCGTATAGTAGTTCTATATTTAGTTTTTAAGGAACCTCCATACTGTTCTCCATAGTGGCTGTATCAATTTACATTCCCACCAACAGTGCAAGAGGGTTCCCTTTTCTCCACACCCTCTCCAGCATTTATTGTTTGTAGATTTTTTGATGGCCATTCTGACCGGTGTGAGGTGATACCTCATTGTAGTTTTGATTTTCAGCATGGGTTTTTAATTTGGAGAACTCGGCAGCATTAGGGCAACTGCATCCAACAAAGCAAATCACCAGAATGAAGACTTGGGGTGGATATCCTTCCAGGCATGTGTGCAGCACAGATCAATGCACACCAGCCATGGAGTGCAGGACTAAGAAGGTGGCTGGAGACATATGTGTGTATTTACAGCTTCAAGTACCTCCAAGCACAGCCAACCTCCCCCTCAAATAAAGTGAACAAATGGATAACTTACCAGGACTGGAGATATAATAGCTAATGTGTCTGACTACAGGTAAACCAATTGTTCTCTACTCTTGTTTTTAGTCAGTCAGTGATGTCTTTGGAAAACATTCATCTTTTTTTTTTTTAATTTACTTTTATTACTGTTGTCAACTAATCTGAGCTAGGAGGCAGTGAGAATGGCATCCTTTTACCAGGATGGGGAGATATCTTTTTTTTTTAAATAAATATCTTGACATGAAGTCCATATTTCTAATATTTTAAACATATTCACCATATGCACCTCCCAATGTTTCTCCAAAGTGCTAAATTAGGAAGAGAAGAAGCTCTGAGATCAAGTGAACCTGGCTTGAATCCTGCCTCCATCAGTTAGGAGTTAGTTGTAAGATTCAGAGCAAGTACTTAATGGTTCCAAACCTTGGTTACCCTCTTTTGTAAACTGGAGGAGATGATACTACCTCACTGGTGTGTTGTGAGGGTTAAACAAGATAATGCACGTAAGACACCTAGCACAGGTGTGGAACAAACTTCTTGGGTTCCATTTCACTCTCCCCACTTCCCCTCACCAAGTCACCATGGAATTTGCTGTGGAATTGCCATTGTGCTACCTCTCCTTGCAGGTTCAGGATTGCCTGAAGGTGGCTAGAGCAACTTTAACAATCTCAAGTCATTCTGCCTGTTCGTAGTTACAGTGAATAATAAGGGAACTATGTTCAGTATCCTGGGAAAAAACATCTTGGAAAACAATATGAAAAAGAATGTGTATATATGTATAACTGAATCACTTTGCTGTACAGCAGAAATTAACACAACATTGTAAATCAACTATATGTCAATAAAAATAATAAGAATAAATATATACGATGTGTTCATCATGCTGGAGAGTTTTTGCATTGGAAAATCACATCAGCAGCTTTGCAGACCAAAAGGTTTAAATATGAGCCTCAAAAGAAATAAATAAAGCTAGATCACTCAGCTAAAGATTCAGCATTTCATACTTTCAGGCTCACTGAAGAAACTACAATTGCCTTTGACCAACGTTTCATCCATACTTCTGTCTAACAGATATTGGTAAATTTGCAAGAGTCTCCCTCACAAACAGTGAAGCGCTCAGGTCTGGGGGCCAGTCCACCTAGCCAGTCCACTTAGCAACTGTGTGAACTGGACAGAGTACTGACTCCTTTCAGGCCTTGGTTTCCACAACTTTAAATGAGGACAACAATAGCACCTTATCAAGATGTTGTTAGGCTTATGTAAGCTTATGATGTTAAAGCACATAGATAGTGCCTGAGACATGGTAAGAGCTCAAATAGTAATTTTTTCAGTCTAACCCATCAGCTGAGATTCTTTCTGGGGACAAGCATATTTGACTGCTCTCTTCAAATAGAATATGGTCACCATTTTCCCCAGAAAGGCACACCCCAAACATACACACACACACACACACACACACACACATTTACACCAACCGCCTCCTCATAGAGACAAAGAAGCTGAGGACAGAGAGATTAAGTGACCAATTCAGAATACATCTGTTCTCAACTTAAAGAGAAAAAATGATATAGAGTACTTAAAATGGCCCCTTTAATAATGATGATTTCCAAAACCAAGTTAAGTGACCAAATTCTAAAAGATATCTTCTGATTTTTACATCAAAGTCAGGTGACTTAGAGCTGAGCTTTTCAATCTGTAATTATACATAGGAATCACCTGCAATAGATGCAGATTCAGATTTAGGAGGCTAGGTGGGCCTTGAGATCCTGCATTTCTAACGAGCTCAAGGTGATGTCAGTGCTGCTGGTGGGCAGACCATGCTTTGAGGAGCAAGGATTCAGAGACCCTCTCCAATACAGTCTGTTCCTCACACTGTTAATCTGTTAATCACACTGGCAAATTTCTCTTTCCTAAGCGAAAACAACCCAATATCCAAAGAAAACTGTCCAGTACAAATCTGTGGCTAGAAGAATTGCTTACTTTCGGCTTTCAAATCTCTTTGGCAACCAGCTCAGTTGGTAAGCATATGCTGCTAATGGAGGTCTAGAGCTCGAACTTGATTTCACCAGCCATTAACCATCATAGTTCAGTTTTTAAAATACTGATTGAATGACTCCCCTGTGTGCGACACCATTCTAGGAACTCAGGATACAAGCAGTGATCAAAACCAAGTCCTACAAAAAACACAAAGTCCTTGCTCTCACAGAGCTTACATTCTAGTGAAGGAGGCAATAAACAAGTAACCAAGTAAATAAACATCATGCCAAGGTATGATGACGCTACAGAGAAAAACAACGCAGAGCAAAGGAGATGAGTGCCATGGTGGGGTATTTACTCCACAAAAGGTGGTCAGCAAAGGCCTCAGTGAGCAGACATGTGTACAGAAACCTTAAGGAAATGAAGCATGAAGCTATGTGGGAATTGGGAAGAGTTCAACACAGAGGAAACAGCAAGTTCAAAAACCGAGGCTGGAAACAAGAAAGCCAGGGTCCCGAAGAGAGCAAGAGACAGAGCAGGAGATGACATAACATTTTGAGTTGTGCTGCTGTATTACTCTGAGTTAAAAATCATGCCAACGTAAAAATAGGAACAAAACAATACACTAATAATTTTCTAGCTTATGATGAAAATGAATTTTTGCCAAGGGGAACACTTATTATCATTGGGCTTCAGTTAGAACTCAATTGTGGGCCACCCTCTCTACTGGATAAACAGGTAAATCAGTGGTACAAGAGAGAAAGTAATAAGGTCTTTAACATGAAAATGATAATTCCAAACAGTGAAGTAATTACTGAAGTGCTTTGGAGTATGGGAAAGCGAGTGCTTTTGTCATTTGATGAATTGGATATCACAAATTACTTTGTCAAAATTATTCCGCCTGGGGGAGGAGCTTCAAGGTGGCGGAAGCGTAAGACACGGAGATCACCTTCCTCCCCACAGATACATCAGAAATACATCTACATGTGGAACAACTCCTACAGAACACCCACTGAACGCTGGCAGAAGACCTCAGACCTCCCAAAAGGCAAGAAACTCCACACTTACCTGGGTAGGGCAAAAGAATAAACAGAAACAAAAGAATAGGGACGGGACCTGCACCAGTGGGAGGGAGGCGTGAAGGAGGAAAGGTTTCCACACGCTAGGAAGCTCCTTCGTGGACGGAGACTGGGGGTGGCGGAGAGGGGAGCTCCGAAGTCACGGAGGAGAGCGCAGCAACAGGGGCGCGGAGCTCAAAGCGGAGAGATTCCCGCACGGAGGATCGGCGCCGACCGGCACTCACCAGCCCGAGAGGCTTGTCTGCTCCCCCGTCGGTGTGGGCGGGGCTGGGAGCTGAGGCTCGGGCTTCGGTCGGAGCGTAAGGAGAGGACTGGGGTTCGCGGCGTGAACACAGCCTGCAGGGGGTTAGTGCACCACGGCTAGCCGGCAGGGAGTCCGGGAAAAAGTCTGGACCTGCCGTGGAGGCAAGAGACTTTTTCTTTCCTCTTTGTTTCCTGGTGTGCGAGGAGAGGGGATTAAGAGCGCTGCTTAAAGGAGCTCCAGAGACACGCGCGAGCCGCGGCTAACAGCGCGGACCGCACAGACGGGCCTGAGACTAGGGCTGCCGCTGCCACCACCAAGAGGCCTGTGTGCGAGCAGAGGTCACTCTCCACACCTCCCTTCCGGGAGCCTGTGTAGCCCGCCAACGCCAGGGTCCCGTGATCCACGGACGGCTTCCCCGGGAGAACGCACAGCGCGCCTCAGGCTGGCGCAACGTCCCGCCGGCCTCTGCCGCAGCAGGCTTGCCCCGCACTGCGTGCCCCTCCCTCCCCCCGGCCTGAGTGAGCCAGAGCCCCCGAGTCAGCGGCTCCTTTAACCCCGTCCTGTCTGAGCGAAGAACAAACGCCCTCCGGCGACCTACACGCAGAGGCGGAGCCAGATCCAAAGCGGAGCCCCGGGAGCTGTTCGAACAAAGAAGAGAAAGGGAAAACTCTCCCAGCAGCCTCAGGAGCAGCGGATTAAATCCCCACAATCAACTTGATGTACCCTGCATCTGTGGAATACATGAATAGACAACGAATCATACCAAATTGAGGAGGTGGACTTTGAGGGCAAGATTTATTATTTTTTTTCCCTTTTCCTCTTTTTATGAGTGTATATGTGTATGCTTCTGTGAAAAATTTTTTTTCTTAATAATTATTTTTCATTTTTATTTTAAGAACTTTTTTCTTTTCTTTTACTTCATTTTATTTTATTTTATCTTCTTTCTTTCTTTCTTTTTTCCTCCCTTTAATTCTCAGCCACGTGGATAACAGGCTCTTGGTGCTCCAGCCAGGCATCAGGGCTGTGCGACTGAGGTGGGAGAGCCAAGTTGAGGACACTGGTCCACCAGAGACCTCCCAGCTCCATGTAACATCAAATGGTGAACATCTCCCAGAGATCTCCATCTCAACACCAACACCCAGCGCCCCTCAATGACCATCAAGCTACAGTTCGGGACACCCTATGCCAAACAACTAGCAAGACAAGAACACAACCCCATCCTTTAGCACACAGGCTGCCTAAAATCATAATAAGGCCACAAACACCCCAAAACACACCACCTGACGTGGACCTGCCCACCAGAAAGACAAGATCCAGCCTCATCCACCAGAACACAGGCACTAGTCCCCTCCACCAGGAAGCCTACACAACCCACTGAACCAACCTTAGCCACTGGGGACAGACACCAAAAACAACGGGAACTATGAACCTGCAGCCTGAGAAAAGGAGACCCCAAACACAGTAAGATAAGCAAAATGAGAAGACAGAGAAGAACACAGCAGATGAAGGACCAAGGCAAAAACCCACCAGACCTAACAAATGAAGAGGAAATAGGCAGTCTTCCTGAAAAAGAATTCAGAATAATGATAGTAAAGATGATCCAGAATCGTGGAAATAGGATGGAGAAAATACAAAAAAATGTTTAACAAGGACTTAGAAGAACTAAAGAGCAAAAAAACAGTGATGACCAACACAATAGATGAAATAAAAAATTCTCTAGAAGGGATCAATAGCAGAATAACTGAAGCAGAAGAACGGATAAGTGACCTGGAAGATAAAATAGTGGCAATAAGTACTGCCGAGCAAAATAAAGAAAAAAGAATGAAAATAATTGAGGACAGTCTCAGAGACCTCTGGGACAACGTTAAACACACCAACACTCGAATTATAGGAGTCCCAGAAGAAGAAGAGAAAAAGAAAGGGACTGAGAAAATATTTGAAGAGATTATAGTTGAAAACTTCCCTTATATGGGAAAGGAAATAGTTAATCAAGTCCAGGGAGCACAGAGAGTCCCATACAGGATAAATCCAAGGAGAAACATGCCAAGACACGTATTACTCAAACTATCAAAAATTAAATACAAAGAACAAATATTAAAAGCAGCAGGGAAAAACAACAAATAACATATAAGGGAGTCCCCATAAGGTTAACAGCTGATCTTTCAGCAGAAACTCTTCAAGCCAGCAGAGAGTGGCAGGACATATTTAAAGTGATAAAGGAGAAAAACCTACAACCAAGATTATGCAGCAAGGATCTCATTCAGATTTGACAGAGAAATTAAAACCTTAACAGACAAGCAAAAGCTAAGAGAATTCAGCACCACCAAACCAGCTTTACAACAAATGCTAAAGGAACTTCTCTAGGCAGGAAACACAAGAGAAAGAAAAGACCTACAAAAATAAACCCAAAACAATTAAGAAAACGGTAAAAGGAACATACATATCGATATTTACCTTAAATGTAAGTGGATTAAATGCTCCAACCAAAAGACATAGATTGGCTGAATGGATACAAAAACAAGACCTGTATATATGCTGTCTACAAGAGACCCACTTCAGACCTAGGGACACATACAGACTGAAAGTGAGGGGATGGAAAAAGATGTTCCATGCAAATGGAAATCAAAAGAAAGCTGGAGTCGCAATTCTCATATCAGACAAAATAGACTTTAAAATAAAGACTATTACAAGAGACAAACAAGGACACTACATCATGATCAAGGGATCAATCCAAGAAATAGATATAACAATTGTAAATATTTATGCATCCAACATAGGAGCACCTCAATAAATAAGGCAATACTTACAGCCATAAAATGGGAAATCGACAGTAACACATAGTAGGGGACTTTAACACCCCACTTTCACCAATGGACAGATCATCCACAATGAAAATAAGGAAACACAAGCTTTAAATGATACATTAAACAAGATGGACTTAATTGATATTTATAGGACATTCCATCCAAAAACAACAGAATACATGTTCTTCTCAAGTGCTCATGGAACATTCTCCAGGATAGATCATATCTTGGGTCACAAATCAAGCCTTGGTAAATTTAAGAAAATTGAAATTGTATCAAGTATCTTTTCTGACCACAACGCTATGAGACTAGATATCAATTACAGGAAAAGATCTGTAAAAAATGCAAACACATGGAGGCTAAACAATACACTAATTAATAACGAAGTGATCACTGAAAAAATCAAAGAGGAAATCAAAAAATACCTAGAAACGGGGCTTCCGTGGTGGCACTGTGGTTGAGAGTCCGCCTGCCGATGCGGGGGACACGGGTTCGTGCCCTGGTGCGGGAAGATCCCACATGCTGTAGAGTGGCTGGGTCCATGAGCCAGGGCCGCG
>RJWK010044119.1:0-18499 GCA_004363435.1 Platanista minor
CGGTGATGGGGTGACATTTGAGCTGGGCTGGAAGGGCATCCCGCAGAGCTCTCCGCAGGGCACAGGCGTGGAGGCCCGCGTGCGCAGGTGTGGCTTTCCAGCTAATGTGGTTTTGTCCACTTGTCCCCACTGTGCAGAGGAGGGCAGCGATGCCTGGAGGGGTATGTGTTGTCAGGACCCCCATGTGGGGTTAGACCTGGGCCGGGCACAGGAGTTCAGGCGTCTAGGTCCACTCATCTTTCCATCCTCCTGGGCTCACCTGCCTTCTGCAGGGCCCTCTGGGGGCAGGCTGATGTCAGGATGGATCAGAGGGGAGCCCTGGCTGGGACAAGTGACCTGCTGGGGGCCAGCCCTCCGCTGCAGGTAGGACCAGCCGCACCCTTTCCTGGAGCCACCCCACTGTCCTCTGGCTTGCTTCTGAGCTGTAGGGTTCTGGTCTTGAGGCGGGGAACCATTCCGCAGCTCAGGGCCTGGCAGCTACACTGCCTCCTGGCGTTTGAGGGCTGCTTCCTTTCTCCTTGTCTTGAAGCCTCCGCTGCTGCCAGGACTTTGGGCCAAGCAGGGAGCCAGGTGGAGCTCCCAGCCTAAGCTTGGTGGGCCGTCCGTGGTGGTGACTGAGCAGCGAAGCCTCAGAGCCACTTGGCTCCTGGGCGTGGGGAATGGAAATTAATGGTGGCTGCCAGCCTGGCAAGGTCTGCCCTTGACTCTGGCTGGGCTCCAGGGTGGGGGCTTGCGGCACAGGGGGACTCTGAGCACCTGCATGTGAGGCCCCGCCCCGGCGCTGGGCAGGGCGGGGTGTCATCAAAAGCAAGTGCCCTTCCTCTAAGAACATTGGCCAAGCCAGAAGAAGAACTGCAGGAAGGTCTAAGCAGCTCGGCTCCCCGCAGAGCCAGAGGATAGCCTCGGTCACCGCCTGCAGCAGCAGCAGGGGCAGCATAGAGATGTCGCTGTTAATTGTCCTCACCCTCTGCACTGTGGGCTCCCAGCTGCGAGGGCTGTGACATCATTAACTGGCCACTGGCAGCCCAGTAGATCACAGCCTCCCTCCCCACCTCTCGGACCCACCCAGCTCAGGGCAATTTTGGCGAATTACGCTTCCCTCACAGTGGAGTGGCACCTTAAGGGCAGGGGGTAGCTAGGTTCTAAGATACCACCTATGGCACAAATCAAGTGTGGTCCAGGTGATCCTTGGTCATGCTCAGCCTGGGGAGATGCTCACAGTGTAAGAGGTGTGCAGTCACCCGGCCTGTCTGGACTCCCCTTCCCCACCCCCGCCCCCCCTTGGTCAGGGTGTGTACTCATTGTCCTTTTGTCCCCTCTCTGTCTTTCTTGCCCATTTCCTATATCATGACAGACTAATTCTGGTTGAACACCTGATGCTGATACTGCTCTCTGTGTGAAACATGGATGATCACTTAAACATTCCATTTAGGGGCTTCCCTGGTGGCGCAGTGGATGAGAGTCCCCCTGCCGATGCAGGGGACACGGATTCGTGCCCTGGTCCGGGAAGATCCCACATGCCGCGGAGCGGCTGGGCCCGTGAGCCATGGCCGCTGAGCCTGCGTGTCCGGAGCCTGTGCTCCGCAACGGGAGAGGCCACGACAGTGAGAGGCCCGCTTACCACAACAAACAAACAAACAAAAAGACATTCCATTTAGTACCATTACACCATTTGGGAGCTTCTAGAATTGAGACCAGGGGTTCCTAGCCCTGGGTGCACGTGACAATCACCTGGGCAGCTTTGAGACAATACTGATGCTCGCCTCCCCACCCCCACCCCCATCTCCCTAGATGTGATTCATTTGTCTGGGGTGTGGCCTGGGCGTCAGTCGGTCGGCAGATTCCCCAGGTGATCCTAATGGACATCTAGGGGTAAGACCCACTGCTGTAGCCTCCTGGAAAAGTCTACTTTGTGTTTGACTGAAAAGTTGGGGGAGAGCCAGTCCGAAGAAGGAAAGAAAGGCAAAGGCCACACACCTGCTGTGGGCCAGGCCTCAGCAGGGGGTGTGTCCCCTTCATTACGTCATTTCATTTCGTTTCAGGCATGGAAACTGAGGCTTGGAGAATGTCACCCAGCTGGGAAGGGTCCAGCCTGGGACAGAGCCCCAGGTATTTCACTCCCAAGTGTAGCTGCTGCATCCCTTTGCAGGGAGGTTGGATGACAGAAAGGAGGGTTACATTGGGTTTGTTTCCTTCTTTTAAACTTTGTTTTAAAGTCATCGTTATACAATTTTTTCTTGCTCATTGTAGCAGGCAGACATTCTGTGCAGAGTCAGGTTTCCTTTTCAGATAGGGGAATCATAGAAAAGTTAGAAACCACCTAAATGTTTAAAGAGAAGGAAATTGCCTACAAGTTCATACCCAGGTGGTGCATTTCCACCAACCTTTGGTTTGCCCATGTTCTTTCTCACATTTACAGGTCCTGTGAATCAGTCTTTTCTTGGTAAGGACTTTTCCCTTTAAGGATGCTTAACCACCGGTACTTTTTTCTCAGGGGTTTCTTCCCATGTACAGACAGGGGATCTGAGCAGGTCAAAGTCAGGTCGCAGTGGAACCAGGACTTAGGGGCAAACCATCCATGGTTCCAGAATGTTGCTCCCAGCACTCCCTTCATGAGCCACTGGCACACTTTGAATTTTGGTCGTGATAATCATGGCAGCAAACTCGGACACTTACACAGTCCTTGCTGCCAGCTCTCGGTACTCTATGTATGTTTCTCCGAGCAACCCACAAGATCAGTACCCTTATAACCTGAAGCACAGGGATGTTTAGTAATTTGTCCAAGATTCCATGGTTTGAGAGTAGCAGGACCCAGGGATTCTGGCTTTAGGGTCTCTGCCTTTACCCAGCACACGCCCCATGCTGCTTCTCCCCTGAGAAGGATCTTTGCTACAAATGGGCTGGGCCCACTAAGGCCCCAGTAGCCTTTCACCCAGCACCTCCCAGGGTGCGGGGCCTGCAGAGGTCATGACCCTGGGAAGTGGGCAGAGCCAGCAAGTATTCATCCTGGGTAACTGCCTCCAGCTGGTGGAGGCTCTCCGCTTCCCGTGCTTCTTCTGAGCCTCAGGGCCTTCTGGGACTTCTGCTGCGCCGGCCTGTGTGGGGTGTGCGTTGCCCTTTGAGGCCAAACCTGGCGGTTCTCGGCTCCATCCTCTGAGAGCTCCTTCCTCCTGCCTGTCCCCAAGGCTGCAGCTTGGCATGAATCAGCTTTCAGAGTCTCCTTGGCTTGGGGCCAGGCCTTGGCAGCCCAGCCTCCAGCAGAGCTCCTGTGGCTTGGGGCTTCCACATCAGGTTTGAATTATGTGGAATCTCAGCGTCCGCAGGCTTTCATCCCAGCCGTGCTGACTCACGCTTCCATGGTAGCGGGCAGCCTGTGTGCCTCATGCATATGTGTTGTCTGAGTGCATGTGTGTTGTCTGCCTGCTTGTGTGTTGTCCATGTGTGTGTCATCCCTTTGTGTGTCATCTGGGTGCACGTGCGTCTCTTGTTCCTGTGCATATGTGTCATCTCCGTGCCTATCTCTTATCTCCCTGTGTGTGTGTCATCTAACAGCTTTATTGAGATTCACATACCATGTAAGTCACCAATTTAGAGTGTACGATTCAGTGGATTTTTATTATATGCCCAGAGTTGTGTAATTATCACCATGTTCAATTTTAGAACATTTTCACTATCTCAGAAGGAAGCTCTGTGTCCTTTAGCTATCACTGCCCCCTCTTTCCACCCCCTCTCACCACCCCCAGCTGGGATCCATTACTCCAACCCCCGGCAACCACTAATCTATCTTCTGTCTCTATAGATTGCCCTATTCTAGAGTTTCAAATGAATGGAATTGTATAATATGTGGCCTTTTGTGACTGGCTTCTTTCACTTAGCATAATGTTTTCAAGATTCACCTATGATGTAGCATTTTTCAGCATTTCTTTCTTTTTTATGGCTAAATAACATTCCATTGTATGGATACACCACATTTTGTTTATCCATTCATCTGCTGATGGGAATTTGGGTTGTTTCCACTTCTTGGCTGCTGTAAGTAATGCTGCAGTGAACATTTGTGTAAAGGTTTTTATGTAGACTTATGTTTTCATTTCTCTTGAGTTTATACCAAGTGGAATTGCTGGCTCATATGGAAACTCTGTTTAATATTTTGTGGAACTGCCAGACTTTTCCTAAGTAGCTGCATCATTTTACATTCCCACCAGCAATGTGTGAGGGTTCCAATTTCTCCACATCCCTGTCAACACTTGTTAGTGTCTGACTTTTTGATTCTAGCCATCCTTGTGGGGATGAGGGGTATCTCATAGTGGTTTTGATTTGCATTTCCCTAATGACTAATGATGTTGAGCACCTTTTCACGTGCTTATTGGCCATTTGTATATCTTCCTTGGAGAAATGTTTACTCAGATTCTTTCCCCATTTTTAAATTGGGTTGTCTTCTTATTGAGCAGTAAGGTTCTTTACCTATATTAGATGCAAGTCCCTCACTAGGAGAGCAGAGGCTGGTTTCATATCTTTTTGCACCCCCCCACCCCCAAGCCCAGCACGCAGTAGATGCTTCGTAAAGACGTACTGAGAGAGGGAACGATGGTCTCAGGCTATGGGGGCGTGTGGGGTGGCACTGGCCCCCTCATGTTCGTCGTGAATCAGAGGCAACGGCCCAGGATGATCCCTCAGAGGGTCTGGTCCCTGCAGGTTATGTTGGGTGTGTCTTTCAGTTGAACTGACTTAACAGAACCACTGGGGAGGTGGAAGGACTTGAAAAAAACCTAATCCCTTGTCCCACCCCTCCCCTTGATTTTTGGCTTGAGTAACTGGGAAAAAGATAGCGTCATTTGCTGAGATGGGGGAGGCATGGGGAGGAGGAGGAGGTCTGCTTTAAAGTTTGTGGTGCCCAGCGGAAGCCGAGGGTCTCTATCATGGAGACTGTTGGACAGTCTTACATGGAATTTTGGGAGGGGTCAGAGCTGAGAATGTAATTTTGGAGTTACCTGCAAATACATAATCCCCATAGGACCAGGAGAAATCCCCAGGGAGCATGTGTGTGTGGCTGGAGGAGCTGAGTGAGACCAGGACAAAGAAGTGATTTCTGGCTCTGGCCACATGAGGTGACTGTGATGAGAGCAGTTTCCAGGAGGTGGTGGTTCTAGAAGCCCCTGTGGTGTGGATAGAGGCGAGGCATGGAGGTGCAGGTGGTGAGTGTGGACAACTCTTTCTGCTGTGGAGGGAAGCAGAGACCCTGGCAGTAGCTGGACAGGGCTAGGAGGGAATTTCACAGATGGGAGATCCTCAAGTGCACTTAGCAATACATGTCAATGAGACTGAATCAGGAGAGAGGGAGGGCCTGGTGATGCCAGAAAGAGGGATGCTAATTGCAGGAGTTAAGTCTTGAGGCGGTGAGAAGGGGGTGATCCTGAGCACAGGGCACGGCTATGGGAGCTCATGTGGTGGTGGGAGAACCTGCCTGAGGGTGTCTGTTTTCTCCTTGAAAACAGGAGAGGGTGGGGGCGGGACCAGTGTTAGATGTCCAAGCCAATGGGAAAAAGGGAACACAGGTGTAACAGGGCAGTGCTGCAGAATCCCCTGCCTGCATCGTGCTCACGTGAGAGCTCTGGACATGATTCCAAGGGAGACCAGTGGGCACCGTGTGCGTTTTCTCCATCAGTGTGCAGACGTGGAGTGGTTGGCGGCTTGGGTTGAACCAGGGCAGAGGCTTCTCTGGGAGAGCAGGATGGAGGGAAAGGCAGGAGAGAGCTATGGGTGTTTGCACAAGAACTATTATGTGTCTGGATCGAGAAGTCCAAGGTGGTGAGAGGAGAAGTGAGGACTTGGAGAGGGGATTGACAGTGGTGGGGCCATGTGTTGGAGGTCTTGATGAAGTTTAATTGTAGCTGGAGCCAGCGTGCTAGAGTTAGGTGAGCAGGATGGTGGGGGGGAGAGAAGGAGACACCTGCAGTCAAGGTTTCTGAGGTTGTAGCAGGTGATGTGATCTCGGGGGAGCCTGGCTGGCAGTGGCTGGGGATAGAAGTAGGTGGCTCTGTTGGGGGCGAGCCTAGTGGAAGCCACCTCTGATTCTCATGCCTTTCCCAGTGTGTGCGTCACCCAGCCTCCACTTGCTGGGTTTACTTTTGTTTCCTCCAGTGGAACAGTTTCAATCTGAATTTGCTGGAAGCCTAGAACCTGAGACAGCACAGCTGTCAGTAAAACCCTCGTAATGGAATTTCCAGAACAAGCTCAGGCCCGAGAATGCACTCTTCTTGGGAGGTGGCAGGATGGTAGGGTTGGGGGTGGCCTGCTCTGCTTCTTTCCCTGCTGGGGAGGCCCCACATAGGCCGGCCTTGGAAGGAGAAGGAAGGGGAGACCTGGCCCACACCTCAGCTGGCTCCACTGCAGCCGCCATCTTGAAATGGGCCCTCCTTCTGGGCATTTGACAAAGGTTGGCCAATCTGAGGGAGGAGCAGGGGGGCTCGGGATTCCCCTTTCCCAGACCCAGGCTAGGTCCGTGCTCATTTTCTCTGCACCTGACTCAGCACAGATGGACCCCTGTCCTTGTCCAAGTCTGGACTTCTGCACTGTCCAAGGTGTCCTTTGGGATCTCGATCTCTGGCCTCCCTGGAGATCTGTTTGTTGGCTCATTTTACCTGTGCCTCCCAGTTTACATGCAAGTACGTGCAATTTTAGAATAAACATGTTTATATATACACATTCCCACATACATACGAATTTCAAAATAGTGTGACTTCAGTTATCTGCTGAAATATTCGGGACCTCACCCTGATGATAGACAGCCGCTGGTAACCAACTGAACTCTTCGGTTATGACCCACGGCCGGACACAGGTGATTTCTAAGGCAGCAGTCACCTACCCTGTCGTCACCTGTCTCCTTCAGGTCCCCTGGAATTACACTCTGGATGTGGGTTATTTTCCTGAGGGGAAGCTGGACTGGAAAACCTTAGTTAGCATGGCCTGAAGGCCTCTGGATGAAGATGCAGAAGCTGTCACCTTTGCAACCAAAACAATGTCACAGCCATGTTGGAAAATTCAAACAGGCCCCTCCCTCAGCCACACACCTTCCAGGAAAGAGTCCTCAGGAGCAGCTGTATTAAAGGGTCTAGAGCAGGGCTGAGAGGGCCAGGCTTGCCCTCTGGTGGGTTTCCGTTTGGAGAAATTGCCTGAAGGCCTATATAGTATGTGGCTCAATCGGATATAAACAGCTATTTGTTGTTGTTTTTATTGCACGAAGGATATTTCTGGAATATATTTCCTACTTATTTACTGTTTCCAGAAGAATAAGTTATGGGTGAAAACAGATACAGCTGACATTTATTTTCCATTCCACCAGAACTTATTTTCTCCCCCTTTCTTGATTTCTTATACAGAAATTTGATTTGATTTTAGTGCTTAAAATTAGCCACCACTTGTCAGAAATATAAACATCTCATAAATTGAGAGATGGGAGTAATTTGGTGAGGAGGTAGAGAGCCAGAAGGTTCCCGTTGCCAGTCTGTCTCCCTGAGCGGTGCCTGGTTTCCTGGCCAGGGCAGCGCTGGAGGGGAGCATGGGCCAAACCTCTCCTGGCGCAGACGGGGAAACGGAGGGCCGCAGGGAGGAACTGGCCCAGGCCGCCTCCTGATCTGGTGGCCGGGCCTGCCTTGCCAACCCTTCTCCAGGAGGAGGGTCTCGGAGGCCAAGAGGGAGCCCAGACATGGCCCAGAACTGCCAAGGCCTGGACATGATGCCCTAAATAGATGAGGATGATCACTAGGGAGGTTCTGATCTGGATGCCAGTGAGGGGATGGGGTGGAGGTGGGGCTGGTGGGATCTGCAGTTGCAGAGAGGCTTTGAAACTTATTTCCTAGCCCTTGCATATGACAGGCCTTGGGTCTTTGCCCTAAACAGTTCACTGGGTGGAAAAATAGGGGTTCTTTTAACTCTTCCCTGGAGAGAGGGCTGCGGGTATGGGGGCCAGACCAGTCCAAGGAATCCTAGGGCTTCCATGTCTGGTAGAGAGCTGGTGTGTGTGGTGAGAATCCTTTCAGGCGTGTGCGTGGAGGGTGGGCACCAGGCAGCGGGAAGGCTCTGCTCCTCCTAAGGCTGTGTGCTGAAGTTTCTCCTCATCCTCACGTCAGTGGTGGGAGATGGACTGGCTTCCATCGAACGTTTCTGTCCAGAGGTGGGAAATGAATATCCTGCTTGCTCTGCAAGGCCAGACCAGAGGCCCAGGGACTTGCAGTCGGGACTACGAAAGAATGCTCCAAGTGGGCCCCCAGGGCAGGAGCAGGGCCCGAGTGGCCTGAGGCAATAGAGCCTAGTGTTTAAGAGCCACGCAGAGCTGGGCTGTTGTTCTAGTGCTGTCCCTTATTTGCTGGGTGACTCTGGGCAAGTTACTGAACCATTCTGAACCTCTGTTTCCTCATCCATGAGATGAGTCTAATATTAGTGCCTATCTCATAGGGTTGTCGTAAAGATGAATGAAGATGTGTAAATGTAAGTGGCAGGTACTGTTATTAATAGCAGTGGTAATAAGACTGTTCATAAAGGGCGGAATGTAGAGAAGTGTGTTTCAACTCAGTAAGCCATTACGAGTGTCCCCACACAGAATAGGTTATATATATCTTGAGAGAGGGAGCTCCCTGTCACTGGAGGCATCCAAGCAAATGTCAGAGGTCCCCTGACTGGGGATGTTGTCAGGGTATAGAAGCCTCAGACTGGGGCAGGCATGGCCATCTTGAAAGGGAGGGGTGGGCTGGAAGGTAGTACCTTGCAGCCCAGCCCTATGCTGTGCGCATCATTCTGGAACCTGCATCCCTCATATAAGGCACTGAGGTCTGGCGGCAACAGGGACCCAGTGGGTGATGAGGCAGGGAATGCCAGATTCTGAAGAATCCTCTTGTGTAGTGGGTTAACCAAGTCCCAGAACGGGAGAGGCTGTGATCAAGTGACCCAGTGTCGGGGGTGGGGGGCGGTAGCTGAATGGAGTCTCCTGCCCCCTGGTCTGGAGAAGTCTCCTCTGCCAGGCTGTTTGCAGAGCTGTGGTGGGCAGAGAGGAACAGAGCAGCTACAGCCCTCAGTGAGCCTGGGTTTGTGTGAGTTTGGCCTGGATGAAGCACAGGTTGTCTGACTTGTGCCGTGAGGGTCTCTTGCTTTGCTTGGTCCACGGGGGCTTCGGTGGGGTGGCAACAGTGCCCTTGGGTATCAGACAGGGGTACAGAAGTTGGGATGGGATGAATGGGCATGGGGCTTGGCAGAGAGTCTCTCTTGGCAGCCGAGCTGCAGTAGCTTTGGGGGGAATGCCCTGGGCCCTCCCATCCTGCAGCCCTGTGTACCCTGGAAGATGGCTTCCTTCGGCGGGCTCTGCGGGTCCGCAGTGGCAGAGGCCCTTCGACTTGGCCATCACTTATGCAGGTTTGGCTCAGCCTCTGCCCACGAGCCTGAATGCCTCCCCAGCCCCACACTGCCCTTCCTGCTTCCACACCTGTGCCTGAGTCCCCTACCTGCTCTGCCCTTTCCAGCTCACGTAGGTTTCTTTTGCTACCCTGTCAGTTTCTCCCTTCTTCCGATGCACTGATTACCCTTCTGCTGGCCGTGGAGGTCGAGCAGAGACTGCCAGTCCCAGGGTGACCAAATGGCTCAGGCCGGACCAACCACAGTCTCCCTTGGGCTGTTCCAGATGGGACTATGCAAGGAAAGCCTGCTTGTCTGTGGTGTCAGAGCAGAGATGTGCCTCTAAGAACATAGCCTTGTCCGGGAGAATGAAGCTGATGCAGAGCGGCCCATGAGGAGGGTGGAGAGGGAGCTGAGGGCACTGGGCTCCAGTGCCTGCACCTGCCATGGTTTGTCCAGGGACCAACACGCTCCCCTTTGGTCCAAGGGGGCACCTGCCATGGTTTGTCCAGGGGCCAACACGCTCCCCTTTGGTCCAAGGGGGTTCAAGTTGAATTTCTGCCCCTTACAACTGAGAGCCTGATGGATACCTGTCCCTCAGGTATATCCATCCGTGCACCAAGCCCAACAATTTGGTCACCCTCTGCTCGTCTGTGGGCCCCTGCATCCAGACAATGAGCAACTCACAGCCAAAGGCTGGGCCTTATTTATCTGTTTCTCCCTGCCCTGGGCACGTGGCAGGTGCAAAAGGAAAAAAAAGGGAAAGCGCTTTAAATGAAAGGACGTGTGCTTAATATAGAGTTTGACATTGTCATTTTAGTAAGCAGACCAGAACTTTTGCAGACAACTGAGTGTCACCTGATAAAATGGTTACCTTGGGAAGCCCCAAACTTATTCGAGTAATGCTGGCTATTTTCCCTAGAACGTTTTTTGGCCTCCTGATTGGAGCAGAAGGCCATCTTGGATGTGATCCAAAATGGTGTTTGCAGTTTGATGGAGAGACATATAGCAGGAAGGGACAGGAAGAAGATGGGCTGCTGCTGGGGGCTCGGTGTTGTGTGCTCAGGAAGCCTTGAACGGGGTTCCCTAAGAAGCCAGCTCAAAACAGGCCGAGGTAGGACAATCGGTGGAATTTTGTCGCTCACAGTAGTGGCTGCTTTAAAAAGAGGCGGCTCCTATTCAAATGGGAAGGTTTATAAAAATGGCTCCTTCATTCCCTGCTTTGTGTTCACAGCTGCGTTCCCAGTGTCTGGCGCAGGGCTGGTATGTAGTAGGCACTCCATAGGTATTTGTCGAATGAGTGAAGGAATTCAACAAGTCTATATTTTTTAAGGATTGCCTCCTATTTTCCAGGCACCACGATGGGTGTCTCTTACTGCTTTATAGAGCTGACGTGTGTGGGTGGTAGGTAGGGGACCTGTACCACGTCTGTTCACACACATCCAGTTATATGTTTCATTGGCCCCTGTGAATATTGCCTTCTTTGGGACCTAATAACATGTTGGCTGGGCTTGGCCAAGGTTATATTTTTATGATTTTATTTCCGAGGCCAACACTTGATTTTTTTTTTTTAAGGGCCTGTTTTGATGCAGGCGAAAAATTAGAGTAAAAACAGAGCACACACTCCTGGGGCACTGTCCTGGCTCGTTTATCGTCAGCAAACATGAGCTGCCCTCCCTGGTGTGTATGCACACATGCTTTAAATCTGAAATAACAGTGCTTTGTACTGGAGTTGGGGTCCAGTGCCCACCTTAGGTAGGGATAATTAACCTTTACTGATAGGACTTTCCCTTCTTGTCTGTCTGTAGATAAAGGCAAATCCGCAGGATAGTGATAGCACTTTGGGGTGCTTTGGTGTGTGTGCCTAGTCCTTGTGACAGTGACCTGCCATTTTAAGTGCTGGAACCCTTTGTTTAAATGAAATGTTACGTGGAACCCCGTGAGTGTACAACACAGTGGAAGTGGATCTTCTCTGCTTGCGATGGGCATGGGAGCCCTTGCTTGGCCCCCTGACACCCCCTCCCATGTCCCTGCTGGCATCCCAGGGCCCCCCAAGCCCCTAGAGGAAGAGTCTGTACTCGTTTAGTCACACTCGTTTGCAGTCACACACCCTCACCCGTTCTGCCGTGTGTTCACATCTCTTCTCTCTCCCCCTCTTTCCTCCTGCTTGCTGTGCCCCTGGTTCAGGCGGGCCTCATCCGCACAGACAGCACTGACTACTTCATTGAGCCCCTGGAGCGGGGGCAGCAGGAGACGGAGGCCAGCGGGAGGATGCACGTGGTGTACCCCCGGGAAGTCGTCCGGCAAGCGTGGACAGAGCCTCTCGGGGACCTTCACAATGAAGGTAGGCTGTGGGCGGGGCCCCCAGCTCTACCGCCGTCCTCACTTCGGGGGTGTTTTTAGGTAACTTCTGGCCTGAACTTCTCAACTCCTGGCCTCAGTCTTCTCAGCTGTGTAATGGGACTGGGCCATGTAGACCTACTGCACCAGCAGAGAAATGCCACTGGGTTTTAGGGGCTACCATAACAGGCTGGAGTTGGGGACCAGAAGGGTACTTGAGTCCCCTGAACTGTAGTCCTTGGGAGTCCAGAGTCTCTGAGGGGCTCAGTGTTGCTTTGCAAGGCTGTTTCTCTGCCAAGGCAGAAGGTGGAATGGCTGCAGTTAGCTCTTCCCCCCACCCGTGAAAATCATCTCAGCCCCTGGGAACCATGGGAAGGAGGTTCTTAGGGCACTTGTAGGGAGACTGCCTGGGGTCAGGTCACCAGGGTCAGCTCTGTGTCCAACAGACCATTTAAAAATCCTACCTCCACGACTGTCTACTGTGTGACCCCAACAAGTTACTTAACATCTCTGAGCCTCTTTTTCTAATCTGTAAAGTGGGGGCGATCATTGTTACCTCTAAGGCTGTGTGTATTATAGTGTGTATAGAAATCCCCGCATGGAGCTTAGCACGTAGTAGGTGTTTGATGAATGGTTGCTCTTATCACGGTCTTGTTATTAAGGTAACTGCTGCCATGTTAGAGTGAGAGCCCTGAGAGGGGCGTCTCTGCACCCCAGTGACCAGCAGCGGAGCCTGCACACCGGCCTGCACACCTACTCGGGACACGTGGTTGAGTGAATGAAGGAGTGGATGTGACCTGTGCTGGTCCTGGGCCCATGCCGACTTCATAGTCTGACTGAGCTTTGTCTTGAAGCCCCTTTGGCCACTAGGACATGAGACCCTGGGTGGAATCTGGCCATGAGTTGTCCCCACATATAATGCCTCCTCTGAAGCCCCAGCTGCTCTCCCCCTGTTGCTCTTAGTGATGCTGCGCTTATGTTGCGATGGTAGACGGCTCTGCATGCCTGGCGGCAGGGGTCGGAGCTGAGGGACTGGGCGGAACCTCGGGGGGCTGGGGAGGGTTTCAGGAGCAGGTGGTGACCATTTCCACCACCATGGCTCCATTTTATCTGAGGCCAGTTCTGAATCAAAAGACCGTAAATCCTCCCTTCTGGGAAGAGACCTTGGGGAAGTCCTACTCCAGGGCTGTGAGCCTGGAACCGACCACACAGTCCACCACCATGGTCATTGGCTGGGAGGCCGAGACTGCTGAGCTCAGGGTGGGGTTCAGGCCCCGAATGCTGCTTTTTTTTTTTTTTTTTTTTTTTTAAGCAGTACGCGGGCCTCTCACTGCTGTGGCCTCTCCTGTTGCGGAGCACAGGCTCCGGACGCGCAGGCTCAGCAGCCATGGCTCACGGGCCCAGCCGCTCCGCGGCATGTGGGATCCTTCCGGACCAGGGCACGAACCTGCGTCCCCTGCATCGGCAGGCGGACTCTCAACCACTGCGCCACCAGGGAAGCCCCTGAATGCTGCTTTGACTCCCTTTCATCAGGCTGCCCCCCTGAACCTCCTGTGGGCCTGTGGGTGGTGTCATGCCCTTGGCCCATGTGGGTCCTTCCTTAGAAAGACAAGGGTGATAGGGGACTTTCTTGAAAACCTGTGACTCACTCACTCTGTTAACTTAAGGCCAGCATTGCATCTGAGCCCAGTTTGTGAAGTGTTTCTGGATGCAGCTGTCTCCATTTAACATCTCGGTTAAAATGAAAGGTTTGACCTTGGAGGCTGTGCCCTGGACGTTCCCATGCTCCTAATGCTGTCCTTTCCTCAGTCCTGCTCTGTAGCCATCTTCCCACCATCCAGGTCCCTGGCACCTGGATGCCAACAGGCCATATGTGCCTGTTGCCAGAGTTCTGGCTCCTCGGCTGGGGGCCGGGGCTGCCAGATGCCAGGGCAGCTCATCCCCTGGCCAGGCTGGGGCTTAAGGCTGCTGCTGCTTTTTTTTAATCGAGAAAAAATCCATTTTAACATATACAATTCAGTTTGGGTTTTTTTTTTTTTTTTTTTACTATATTCACAATTTTGTGGTATCATTATCTAATTCTAGAACACTTCCATCACTCCCATAAAAAACCTGATACCCATGAATTAGCTGTCACTCCCGTTTTCCTCTCCTCAACCCCCTGGCAACCACCAAATGATCTTCTCTCTCTAAAGATTTGTCTCTTCTGGACCTCCCCTATATATGGAGTCATATAGTCTGTGGCCTTTGTGACTGGTTTTCTTTCACTTAGCATGTAGGGTTCATCCGTGTTGGAGCGTGTATCAGTATTTTACTTCTTTTCGTGGCAGGGTAATAGTCCATCCTGTGGAAAGACCACATTTTGTTTATCTGTTCATCTGTTGGTGGATATTTGGGTTGTTTCCATTTTTTGGCTATTATGATAGTGCTGCTATGAACATTCCTGTACAAGGTTTTGTGTGAACATATGTTTTCAATTCTTTTGCATATATACCTAAGAGTGGATTGCTAGGTCCTATGACTACACTGTGTTTAACTTTTGGGGGAACTGCCAAACTGTTTTTCAAAGCAGCTGCACCATTTTACATTCTCATGGGGCTTCTTGGGTGGGCTCATTGAAAGTTCCCAGTGACCAGCTGCTCTCACCCCTCCTCGCTTTGAGGATTCCCTATATCTGGCCCGAAGGATGAAAGACACATAAAAGAGGGTGTGACTGGAACATCTCCAAGGTCTATAGCTGATGTCAGCAGGCCCTCCCCAATGCCCGTTACTGTTTTTGTTGAAAGAGAAACCTGGGTGGACCCGGTTAGGGTGTGATAATGGGGAGTGGCAGGTCTGGGTTTACATTCTGGCCTTTTGCCATGAACTTGCTGTATGACCTGAGATGAGTCAGGTGACCTCTCTGAGCCTCCCTTTGACAGGCCTGGCAGGGAGAGCTGTGAGGGGTCAAGTTCCCCGTTTCACTTGCACTGCTGAAACCTCCAGGCACTGCTCATGTGTTGGAAGTGGCTGTTATGATTCTACTCACTCCATGGAGAGAGCCGTTGCCCCTTCTCCTCCCCTCCTGGGGGTCTTCTCCCCTCCCAGGAATTTGTCTCTGGGCTGCTGCACTCACTGTTGGACTCAGACAGCAGGGCCACCAGGAGCTCTGGTGCAGTGTCACCTGCAGAGAGGCATTGGCATCAGGGGCAGTGAGGGTGGACACCAGCCTCAGCCCTGCTCACCAGGCTGTGCATTGTTCAGAGGGCCGGCTGCCCATTTCTGGTTTCCCCACTAGGCCAGTGACCATACATTTTCCCAACTCTTTTTTTTTTTTCCATAAATTTATTTATTTATTCATTTATGGCTGCGTTTGGGTCTTTGTTGCTGCGCGCGGGCTTTCTCTAGTTGCAGAGAGCAGGGGCTACTCTTCGTTGTGGTGCGCGGGCTTCTCATTGCGGTGGCTTCTCTTGTTGTGGAGCACGGGCTCTAGGCATGTGGGCTTCAGTAGTTGTGATGCACGGGCTTAGTTGCTCCGTGGCATGTGGGATCTTCCCGGGCCAGGGCTCGAGCCCATGTCCCCTGCACTGGCAGGCGGATTCTTAACCACTGCGCCACCAGGGAAACCTGGCATGCAGACTCTTAGCTGTGGCATGCATGTAGGATCTAGTTCCCCAACCAGGGATTGAACCTGGGCCCCCTGTATTGGGAGCGCAGAGTCTTACCCACTGGACCACCAGGGAAGTCCCCATTTTCCCAACTCTTAAATCTAGTGCTTTCCTTCCTTTGCACGATAGCACTACTAACCAAAGGGAAAACAGAAACAGTAACATGGAGCCCTGTGGTGCCCTGTTGCCCTGTGCTCAGATTTCAGTCCCTGAAGTACCCATGTGCACGGAGGCTTAGAGGCAGAACTTGGGTGTCCGTTGATTCATTCCTGAGGGTCACCCACACTGTGGGCGGGGTCTCCTTATACTCACAATAGATCCTGCAGGCACAGCTCCCTCTGCTCGGGGCCCTGTGTTCCCCATGCTCCAGCAGGTTGTCTCCTGCTGTCTGCCAGCCAGTTCCGATATGCCCTTCTCCAGAAGCCTTCCCCAGCTCCCCAGTCCCGGTGTGGGTCTTGGTGTGGAAGCCTGCCCTAGTCAGTCCCACTATAGCCCTTGACGTTACTCTATTGATACCGTCTGGTTTCTTATCTGTCACCTGCACTAGGCAGGGGGACTCAAGGACAGGGCCCTTCCTTCATCACCCACCCACCCTCAACCCTTCTAGGAAGTGTGGGGACCCTCCTGCAGCCACACCTCTGGATACATGCTGGGATTGTAGTGGTGGCATCTTTACACCCTCAGCCCCTGGCCCAGTCTTGGGGGTGGGGGGTGAGGTTCTCAAATAACAGTGGGTAAATGAATAGTCTTAGAAATCAGTGCACAAGCATCAGAGCTTCAGGGTAGGACGGCAGGAAAGTCATTAACTTCAGTTGAAGTTTTCTTGAGGGACCCCAGCTTCCTGTCCTGCTTTCATAGCTTTCCCCATGGTGTCCTCATGCACCCTCACTCCACTGCCCCAACAGATGTTGCTCCAGTCCTCATTCAGGCTATGGTGTAAATGACTGATAACTGCTTAAGGTGTTACCTTTCTAAGTAGCAGTATGTTTCAAAGCAAGGCCTTTGGATTCAGACAGACATGGACACACTACTTTGAATCTTAGTTTGTTTGCCTGTATAATGGGGTCGATAACCTGACAGAGTTGTTGTACGTACTGGATTGGATTGTATTAGATTAAGGGTCAGAAACTAAGGTCCATGGGCCAAATGTGGCCTACCACTTTTTTTTGTAAATAAAGTTTTATTGGGACCTAGATAGACTCATTTGTTTACGTATTGTCTGTTGCTGCTTTTATGCTCCAACAGTCGAATTGAAGAGCTGAGATGGAGACCGGAAGGCCCACAAAACCTAAAGTATTTACTATCTGATCCTTTACAGAAAAAGTTCGACAACTCCTAGATAACATCATACAAGTTAATAAATGCTGGTTAAAGAAATAAATATTTTGCTTTTATCCAAAAGGCCAAAGCTGTGATGGTGAAATTTGGAGTTGCTGGCCGTGATTGGGAGGGATTTGAGGGGCACAGTGCATGCTCCAGGGGTCCCTAAAATGCCCCGCATAGGCCACAGTAACATCACAATTTTTTTCCTTTATTAAGATGTTTACACCCAGTGCCACCTTTGATTTTTACAGCAAGCTTGTGGGTCAAGAGATCAAGGATTATCCCTCCCCATATCACAGCAGGGGAGGGGAGGGGAGCCTGGAGCAGCGGCGGGGCTTGGGCTAGGATGCACAGGGAGATGGGACCAAGTAGGAACTGGAACCTGGGCCAGTTCTCGCCTCTCTGCTCTTCATTGCCTCAGAGACTCGCCGTGTTCTCACGCCAGGGAAAGGGCTCATGCCCACCAGTTACCTGGTATGGCACAAACCCTCACGCTGCCTTGGCTTTCAGAGGCAGGGAAAGGGGCACACGTGACGGGGGTGGCGTCACGGTGACAGTCCCTTATGTGGGTTTGACCTCAGTTTCTTCCCGTCCTGGTTCCAGCTTTTGGCCTGGGTGACCTTCCCAACCTGCTGGGCCTGGTGGGGGACCGGCTGGGAGAAGCAGAGAGGAAGCGGCGACATGCCAAGCCGGGCAGCTACAGCATGGAGGTGCTGCTGGCGGTGGACGACTCGGTGGTGCGCTTCCACGGGAAGGAGCACGTGCAGAACTACGTCCTCACCCTCATGAACATCGTGAGTGTCCCCGAGTCCCGGGGCTGGGGGCAGGGGCTGGGGTGGGGGCCACCGGCACTGGTCTGATGGACAGTTTCTCCTGGGCCTGGTGTTTTCTGGGTAGACTCGGGGAAGTCACTGCCTGTTCCTTAGAGCAGCTGGACAGCGATTTCCATGGTGAGATGGGCCTGAGCAGGCATGACGTCCATCCCAGGCTTCAGCCTGGTCTCAGCTGTACGTGCCTGTGCTGAGGTGCCTACAGGCAAACCAGAGCCCATGGCCAGTGGCTTCTGGGCTTGGACACATTCAGAGTCTGGGTCAGGCATGACCGGGGGCCTCACTTGCCTTAGAGTTGAAGGGACTTCCCTGAGATTCATCATCTGGAGAAAATGCCCAGTCGCAGGCTGGGGAGACTGGCTAATGAGCTGTCCATCTGTCAGGGGGGATCCCAGGCCGCCAGGGTGGGCCTTGGGTGTTCACAGAGATCAGACGGGCAGGGAAAATGAGGGTCATGGGCAAATATTGAGACTGTGAAGCAGAGAGGCCATGCACTGTCCAAAGTGGGTGGTCACTGCTCAGCTGCCACTGGAGGCTCTCATGCTGAGATGCAGGGCTCTTGTCACAGAAAGGCCAGTTTTTTAAAGAAAAGTCAGAAATGCAGACAGTTTTGGTTTTTTTTAAAAGCTTTTTGTATGGAAAATTTCATTTGAGGTATCTAAGTGAAACACCCACTTTTTAAAAATGCTAAAATAGAAAAACCCACTGTGAATGCTGAATAAAACCTACTTACACACCACATTTGGCCTGTGGGCTACAGTTGGGCACCTCTGACCTAAAGGGGCAGAGATGAGGGAGACAAGGGAAAAGGAGGGTGAAAGCAACAGGGGTGGGCTTGCACTGGCAAGAGGCCTTTGTCGGGGGCACCTGCGGCTGTGGCTCTGGGAGGATGGGGACCGGTCTAGGCGCAAGTGGGACCTACGGTGGAAACTGCTCAGGCCTCGGCCGGATGCTGGGGAGACAGGGCAGGACCTCAGA